>VDFB02155740.1:0-45494 GCA_007258455.2 Sequoia sempervirens
CTTCCAGAGCACAATCAAAAGGGAAAGGCACAAGTCAGTCTGAAGATGGTGTGAAGGGCAGTAGGTCAACCAAAAATTTAAGGAGGCTAGACTTCTTAGGTATAGTCATACAAGAGCCATCAACGGTTGAAGCAGAAGCTCCTCTAGACGAGCCTATACCTTAGAAGGAGATAGAAGAAGTGCCCTTAGCACATGATTCTATACCACTGACAAGGTCTTCACCAATCCATATTGACCTAGATATTGAAGATGATGAAATTGCAATTGTACCTCCTAAGGAAGTTAGTAAAGATGCTACTGTGTCTTGGCTTGAGAGCTCCTTGGGAAGGGTGAGAAGAAGACCTTCATATTAGGTGAATTTTGATGACCTTGATAACATCTATCAGGAACCTCCTAAGAAGAAAGCAAAGAAGCAAGTTCCCTTTGATAGGAATCCTGATGGTGAGATAGTCATGGAGACTGCATTACCCCCAGAGGACAAGAACAAAGATGAAGTTGATATGGATGACTTCGTAATGGTTAAGGCTAACCTTGGTAAAAACACTAGACATGCAAATATTAGTCTATTCAGAGTTGTGTCTAAAAGCCTTCAGGAAAGAGTACTCAAGGATGGGGAAGACAAAGCAGCCCTCAAGGCTGAAATACAGCAGCTCGGGCTTTATATTTCTAACCTCGTCCATGGCTCATCGCAGGCGACTCAGCTGCTGCTCCAGGTTTTAGAGACACCAGCTGATCATCATCAGTTGAGACTGCTGGTTATTTGTGGGAAGGAAACTCAAGAGTGGATCGAGAGTTTGATTGTCAGAGGAAAGGAGATCTTGGCACGAATGTTTCAGTTGAGAGAAAATGCTCATGAGCTACGTCAAGGTATCCAAGGATTTGAACAATCAGTGGCTGAAGTAAAACCAAAGCATGAGATCATCATTGCTGATTTGGATACAGCCTATGGTTCAGTGGCTTCAAAAGAACACAAGAGGCAGATCCTTGCTTGGAGAGAGCGTCATATCTTCAAGGTTAAAACCTACGAGAGGATATTCAAGGAGTTTATTTTCTATAGACAAAGGGTGATCGAAGCTCTTCTTTTCATCCAAGAGTTTGTCATTGAGATTCCTTCTTGGTACAGTTTTGAAGATGGTTCTTATGTCGGGCTTGATGAAGTACAAACTCAATTTCAGAGTGTTGTTCGTAGCTGTGATAGCAGGAATACATTTGGTGGTAGAATGAATCACCTTGCCATGATGTCAACAAAATTTGAAAAAGCGGCCAATGAGGTCGAAGATTTCCTAAGATCAATTGCAAATGGAGAAGATATCTTGGAAAAACACAACTTTGCCATTGATGGGATAGATGCACCAAACTGGGATACAGTTTCCTGCTTTTTAGCAGATGTCATTGAGATTTAAAGCAAGCTTTCATCTAGAAGCTTTCTTTCTATTCTCGGAACAATTCTTATCCATTCTTTGAGAAGAGAAATAAGGTAATTGTAATAGTTGGCATTTCCTGCTTTTCCTGCTTTCTTAGGTGTTAGATGTTATCTTCTTTCTAGATTTAGAAATAAAGCTTGCTTGCTGAGCAAGCCCTAGATTGTAAAAGTAAGGAGATTTTAGTGTTCCCTACTCCTCTGCTTGCCTATAAATAAGAGCCTTTGCTCATTAGTTTTCTTTAACCATGCTAGTGATAACAAAACGCTGAGTCTAAGTGCCTTCTATTTGTTATTCAGTGTTGTTCAAATGTGTTTATGATAGCGAATTGTTGAGTCTCTTTTAGCCAAGAAGGAGTTGTTGTAATTGCTGTTCCTATTGTGTAAGAACAAGATTGCAAGCCTCTTTAGCTGCAAACTCTTGTTCCAGGCATGTTTTTAGTAGATTTTGTTCCAGAAGTTTGAGAAATAAAATCATGAGCCTCCTTTGCCTTGGTATAATGTCTTAGATTACCGTTATATGTGTGATGCTTTTGTGATCTTAATTTCAGCTTACATTGAAGTGTGTAGATGTATGTTGAGAAAGAGTTTATTGAAGCACTTTGTAAGAGAAATTGACCTTGTTCAGTTCTAATTCTCTTGCTCTGCGTATTACTTGAGATATTAGAAACGTCATTAGCTTAGGTTAGTTGTAGTACAAATTCTTAGATCAAAAAATCTCAGCTGCGGCGTTTGTGTTTTATAAACCTTGTGCTCTAGTTGATCAAAAAGATAGGCAACTTAGTTTTTAGTTTACTTTCTTTCAACACCATCAGCAAGAGGGAGCTTCCCCTCCTAATTTGAAGAGCAGTTCATTTGTGCATAGCTGTCCATTTCAAATTCACATTCCAGAGGTGCGAATTTAAATGTCAACAGTGAGAATCCTTCCAAAGATCTCTATATTCACTACTGCTGGTTTCTTTGCCATGTTAACTATTAGTAGCATTAGATCAATCACTTGGTTGCTTGACAATGGAGGTTCAACTATTGGGTCTTCATTCTCACTAGATTCCAAATGGGTTGTAGCATGCACTATCTCATTGTTCCTTGATACAATAGCCTTTCGAAGTTTAGGAATACTTTGTAATAAATCCATTGCTTTAACTGGTACGATAGTTTGAACTTTGAAGTACTTGCCTTGTAATATTTGCACAAAATTGTAGTTGATTTGTTACCATACTTGCATTTGCATTTGAGTGGTGTCATTTGTTAGTCATAGCATTCCATTTTGGCCCTTGCCTTACAAAGTGTTTCTTTATCTATATGTTGGTCCAAATACACAACCTTCTTTGTGTGGGCGTATTGGCCAATACTTGATTATGCCTTACATCAATCATGTTGACACTGGGCTTTTGCTTGGGACATTCGATTTCTTCATGGTCTCTAGGTCCACACCATTTGCATTGTAATGTCCCCGATATTAAAATTAGGCTAGCTTGACCTAGAAACATAAAATGCACAAGTTAGGATAAGGGATTTTGTATTTACCAATCAATTAACTTGTAAATGAAACTTTCCTTTAGGACCTGCACGCATCATGCATAACGAACAAATACCACACAGATCCTTGATCATAGTTGGATTAGGTAATTCAAGTTGTACATATTAAGAATGAGGCAGATGCATTACTATCCTAGTGTATTTAAATGAAAACATCACATTCTTATATAACCTATTACTATGTATTGAATAGATTTTCGTCCTTCCCTCTTTCCTAACCCCATCAAAGGATGGTAGAATTACTGTGCCAAGGGCGCGTGAACAGTCTCCAAGTGGACTCCCTCAAGGTTTCCTACCTATCTTGGGACCATCCATCAATTGACCGAATTACCCGCCTCTCCCTCCACAAACTTCCTATCCTCAATTGGGTATTAGTGAAAGTGAGTATGCTCAAAAATCCATTCTTATATTAAAGAATCATAATTGCTTATAAGGTTCAATAATTGCTGCAAGCATCATTATTAGATGATCGTAAATAATATCTATTTACATATATACATTATATTTGTCAATCACCTATGCTGTATATATGAATCACAATATATATATATATATATATATATATATATATATATATATGTATATATATATTTATCAATTAATAACATATCCTCAATATATTCATCCATCATAATAGATTCATAAATCATAATATATTTAAATATATTTACAAGCATCACTAACATTTGAATTATTTAATAACATATTTGATAACATATTTGATATCACACCTAAATCCACTATTCTTACCTTCTACATACATAAGTAATTATGAACTTTTATTCAAATATATGATAATACTTACTTGCTCATTCCATAACTCTTTCCAAACCTGTTATTTACTACTTTCAGATCTGTATGTATCCCTTTGTTCTGCTTTATCTTCCTTGTTGTCTATATCCTAGACTTGTATTTGTTTTCTATTTTTTCTCCCTCTGCTCCATATATTATTATATATATATATATATATATATCTCTATGAGGAGATACAATGTTTCAAGGAAGATATTTCTCTTAATGATCGCTGCTTATATCCCCCTCTTTTCTGCTTCCTTATCAACTTTTATAGCCTCATCCAATGCCCAGGGGAGGCATCTATTCCAAAAGCCACAATTCCTCATAAGTCAGCTTTATTTATCTTAATAAATTAATGTCCTCCTTAACATACTATCGCTGCATATGGTTTGGTTAGGAATTGCTGCCTTTAGGGTATTTTCTAATGCTTTGTTATTCATTTATTTATCATATAGTAATAATCAGATAATACTTACATATTTTATTCTGTTTTATATATTTTAATATTTGTAATATTAAATTATAATGATTATGAATTTAATATTGATAATAATAATATTAAATTATAATGATTATGAATTTAATATTGATAATAATAATATTAAATTATAATGATTATGAATTTAATATTGATAATAATAATATTAAATTATTAATATGTGTTTATATTTTTATTATGTATTTTTGTCATTTATTTATTTTATCTATTTATTGGTATTTCAATGTTTAGTTATTTTAATATTTTAGTGTTCTATTTCAGGGACATGACATGCACAATAGTTGCAATTTGTCCTACTTGTGCTGGCATTCTCTTGCAAAGTGTCCCCATTCATTACATTGTTGGCATTGTATGATTCGACATCCTTTGTGGTCATAATATATTTAATTTCGACCTTCACTTTGATTTTGATAATCACCTAGAGATGTGTTCTGTGGCTTTAGTGGAAAGGATTGCTCTCCTCGTATAAAGAGTACTTGGGTGCTCTTGGTCTTCAAATTGTATAGGCACTATTTTATTGAATGACCCATAACTTTAAAAATCTCACAAAACATTTTTCTAGGATTGTTACCTTTTGTGTGACCTTCACTTTTGTAGTCATTACACCATAGTTCATTAGTTTCTTTGATGGCTTCTTTCTTCGCCTTCAATTCTTACATTATTTGGAGCATGTCCTTCTAGAGAGCTTGTACCATTCCCAAGTCATTGTCATTGTTGTCATACAAACTTCCATCTTCCTCTATTTTTATTTTACCATGGAAAGACATTTTATCTTCACTTTCAATGTCCATTGCCTGATTGTAGGCTTTTGCAAAGGAAGAAGGTGGTACTAACTTAATCTTTTTTCTTCATGATGGAAGTAGACCTTCAATGAACCATCTTTTTTTGAGGCAATCAACCGATTCTTTTTATAACTTTACGAGCAATTCTTTAAGTTTAAGATTATAAGCTTGTACGTTTTTTTGCTTACCTTGTTTTGTATTGTTGGTTTCTACTACTATTTCATTATCATCATGAAGTAGCTTAAACTCTTCTTCGAAGGAATTATTTAATCTCTCCCATGTGTTTTGAGAGCCTTGGTACTGTTGTGACCTAATTCACACATCGCCCCATTGCAAATGGGGACCCTCCTTGGTTTGCTCGTTTGGTTTTGCCTTGAGCTTCATTTTCATGGTCCTTTTTGCTTTAGGGTTTTTGAGATAGAGTTTTTAATCATCATCCAGAGCTAAGTTGAGATTTTGAGTCGGGATCAGTGCCTAAACACCTTAGACAGACTCAGAAGGCTCGAAGGACGAAGATTGACTGTCATTTCATCCAATTCTGACATCTCCTACTTTTTGGGGATTGACCCTTTGGACCCCCCTATTTTTTAGGGACTTCATTTTTGGCATTTTTGGCCCATGTTGGACTTCCTATTTTTTAGGGGCTATTTTTGGGAAGTTACTATTTTTGGAAAATTTTCTATTTTTGGTAGGGTTCCTATCTTTAGAAAGTGCTTGGATTTCAAAAAACTAGTCAGAAGCCCCAAAAAACCAATGGTAAATCACATAAAATCATTTAAAAATCTGGAAAAATCAGTGGAAAATCTGGAAAAGTCAATGAAAAATCAGAAAATATGGTGCAACTAGCATGGAATTCATGGTGAAATGGTGGAAATTGCCTAAGTATGGAGAGTTGAGTTCATGAAGACATGGAAAAGAGGCTGAAAGTCCGCCCAACTCTTGAATGAATGGCAAAGTGGCTTGAAAGTCCGCCCTACAGGTAGAATGCAAGTGGAATGGCCTCTAGAAAGTCCGACCTCTTGAGAAATGTTGGCGTAAAATCTAACACCTCTGGAGTGCAGGTTTGTACGGACAGCTATGTACACTACGCAATGAGTGCTCTTCAAATTAGGAGGGGAAGCTCCCTCGTTGTGCTGGAATGCATGAAAAGAGAAGTAATCTAAGTCCTATCTTTTGTTCTCAGCTGGAAGAGGCACAAGGTTAAGAAAACCAAGAACGTTGCAGCTAAGGATTTTCTGGTTTCGCAGATCATTAACTACAACTAAGCTATCTACTTTAAATCTATCCAGTTTCCTCGAGAAAGCGAGCATGAAATGGGGGATAAACTAACTGACGATAAACGGTTTAGATTCTCTACTTGAAGGCAAGGTGGCGCAACTATCATCTCAATCTAAACCAGCTTATTGGGCACAAAACAGATTTAAGAATTCACCAAGACAACCTTATGGAACCCTGTGTGGCATAACACTTGATCGAAATAGTAAAGTCTTCACAAAACAGCCTTTATCACCACAACCTCACGAAACCCTATGTGGCATAACCTTTGATTATAATGATAAAGATTCACAAAACAGATTTATCACTGCAATTTCTCGAAACCCTATGTGGCATAATGATCGATCACAATGGTAAATTTACATAAAACAGATTTATCATCTCAATCTCTTGGAACCCTATGTGGCATAACAATTGACTTAATGGTAAATATGCAAAACAGATCTAACTATGGGAGGAATTTACCACGCCAATCTTATGGAACCCTATGTGGCATAACACTTGATTGAAAGTAGTAAAGACTTCACAAAACGATTTTATCATCACAATCTCACGAAACCCTATGTGGCATAACACTTGATTGAAATGATAAAAGATTCACAAGACATAAAGAATCCACCATTACAATTGCATGAAACCCTATGTGGCATAACACTTAATCATAATAGCGAAGACACATGAACAAATACCAAAAGAGCAATATTGAGGGCAAGGTAGGCGCAGCATATATTTCTCTCTCAAGCAAAAGTTATTTACAAATGAGCAAAAGCTCTTATTTATATACATCAAGGTGTAGGGAACCCTAAAATCACCTTGAGTCATCTACAGTCTTGCAATGCATGCAAATGTCGCCAAACCCTAATTAAGTAAACTATACAGTCAACTGGGAAACTACCCTCAGTTTGACTGAAACATCTAATCTAAAAATGGACAATTGTGCGAGCATGCACGTCCTTATTGAAAGCAAGTTAACTGGAAGACTATCATCAGTTAACGTAAAACCCTAAATAAAACTCCAAGTAAACAAGATGAATCTCAGAATAGATATGCATGAGGTGAGATAGCCAGTTAACTTGAAAGGGTAACACAAGTTAACTCCTGTGTGTAATGTCTATCCTGAGAGGTGGAAACTGAAGTCTACTGGTCGTGATCTCGAGCAACAATCCCTCAACGAATTTGTCCAACTACATCAGCTCTGAATAGACAGCAGGCAATCTTGGCAATCTTTGCACCTCCAACTAGCATTTCACTGACTGGTAACTTTGGCGGCTCCGTAATTGAAGTGATGAACATTATCTCTTCTGCACTTGATACAAAACGGTCTAAGCTTTTACGTGAAATCATGAATTAAGACGATTTGGTCTTGAATTCAGTCTGTGTGTACTGTACTCAAAAAACTCACCGTTGTTGTGAACTTGACTATGTTCGACAAGATTTCTGGAAAGCTAAAATAGCCTGTTGAGGCTAAAAATAGCCTATCGAAGGGCAATTTTCAGCGAAAAATCTGAGATATGGGTTTTGTCGAGAAAAAGATTCTAAGACAACCCGAGAATGTCAGTTTGCGAAAATTGCTTCTACTTGATCGTACAGAGATTTTTCACTTGAGAAAATTAGTAACTCAAGAACGAACGTTCTGAAGTTAAAAATTCATGAAAAATCAAGCGCACAAATTTAACTCGAGGAAATTATATGAAAATGATCCAGATGTTTGAACTTGTCGAATTTGCCAATTTCAGGAACATGCAAATTGAAATCTGAGATTGAAGGATGAAAAAGACGCTTTTTGTATGCTCTTCTTCAATGAAAATCGCCCTTGAATTCTTCAAATTGCTGACAATTGTGAACTTTTAACCTGCAAAAGAATGTGATTGGAGAAATCGCCTTTGCAAATAGATGAGAAATCTGCCTTTGCTTTGAAAGAATTCGCCCTTTGCTTGAAGAAAAACGAATTTTGACTTTGAAGATATGAATTGCCTTGAAAAATACGAATCTCCCTTGAAAATACGCCTTGTGAATGAAGAAAAACGAATTTTGCTTGAAAATACGCCTTTGCCTTGAAGAAAAACGAATTTTGCTTGAAAAATATGAATTTCTCTTAAGAAAAACGAATTTCTCTTTAGCTTTATGAATAATAAATGAAGATGGCGCCATGCTTAAAGAAGATGAAATTCGCATCAATCTGACAACTGCAAGATTTAAAACCTCAGCTGAAAATAGAAGATCTCTTATTGGCCCCTTTCAGTTTCACTGCCACTGACTGGAAGTTCAAATTTGAAATATTTATTATCATGCAAGAGCGCCAAAAATAGAAAATCGCCATCTTATGCAAATTTTGAACTTCAGTTGACAATTTTGTTGAAGCTTTGAGATTCATCGTTGAGCTTTACCGATTCCGAAAAGTCAACTCTTGAGCTCATAGGCGTCCATTTGCTCAAGTTATTTCACTTTTTACTAACTTCCTATTTAATAGCTGACAACACTGTCACGACTGGCCAACTTCGACACTGATTTCCGGATGACCGGGTGATGCTGAGACTGATCTGAGATAATCAACGGAAAGCCTACTGAACAAGGAAGAAATGTCTGCTGGGAGACATAATTGCAAAATCCATCGTTTAACCCCTTGAAAAATTAGGCGTCCTTGATTAAATTGCTTTACGGGTTCCAGACTTAGCCATTTTCCTAAACTGCCATCTGACACTTCAAACGGCTGCTGACGGTGAACGGTGAACCCTGCTGATACGAGACGAAGCTCACTGCATGACTGGAGATATTCTGCATCCGATGACTTTTCACATGAGAACTAAAAGCTGTGTTAAGGGCCTCAAAAAGAAAAGCGCCCCTGGCTCATGGTTGCACTTTTGTCATTTCGACGAAAATTAAACTTCTTCAAAATACCCTACTTTGACGGCTGATATCTGGAGCTGGGATGACCCGATTCAGGCATTATCTGTTTTAACGGACAGCCAGGAAGGCCCTTAAGAGAAGTCACTGGAGGTGATGAGGCAAGAAAACTGCTTCTAAGACCTCAAAAACTCCAGTGCGTATTTTATTTACGATTACCGCTCCCAGACTTGGCCATTTTCGGACGTCCTCACTTTGCAGTATTACACTAAAGACCTCGCACGCACGAGCGACTGCCAAATGCTGAAGGTTGACGGCTATGCTCGTTGGGAAGATAAATTGACTACGCTCAATAGTCGTGAAGACTTCGAACGCGAACGGGCTCATCTGACTAGCCTAAAGGCTAGGCGCTTTAAGACTATGAAAATGCACTGAAAACCATTTGTTGGTTCGCCCGTAAAATTACGTGCTCGGTAGAATCTCCGCCACGACCACCAGGAACGTCGGATCGACAAGCTGAATGATGCATTGCGGAGCTAGGCTAGTATACTACTGATGTTGTGAAGACTCTATCTGCAAATATTGCCATCTGGAGGGTCCTTTAAGCCAGCGCCCCTGGCTTGTACTTGCACTGGGCATAAACGGAGAAGCTCAGAAACATGAAAACTCCATTTTAAGCTGATCTTTGGATGCCTGCCGCCTGAACTCTGAGAGTCGGATGACTGCGCTTGATATCTCGTCGGATAAGCAGACCAGTTGTGAACGGATTGACTGCGTCCGGCAACGAAACTGTAAAGATTTACCCTTGCTTTGAGATGGGCGCCCTCAGGCTAGAGGCGCGCTTTTGCCTGAAAAGAGCAAAATTCTTATCTCCTAAAATTTAGGGATTTTGACTTCTGTCGCTGATAACCGGAGCTGTGGTTCTCAGAACGCCTCGCTGGATAGCTCAACGGATAGCCAGACTGATTCTGAAGAGATTGACTGTATGCTTGAGCACTTTCAGCAAGATCTTAACCTCCAACAAGTTGGGCGCCCCTGAGCTATACTTGCACTTTGTGAATTTTCCTTTGAAAAATCTTCATATTTTAACCACTGAAAACTCCGTTTCGATCATTGAAACGGCCGTGTACAATGTGAAATGCCGTTGTGAGATGCTCCTCCATTGTGAAAAGCTCCATTCTGAGTCTCTGCTTCAGGTTCTGATCAATATAACTGACTTTGACCGACAAAATATTGACAAAAACTCCATGCTTGTCATTGCCCAAAACTGTGTTTTACATCAAATTAGCAAGGTTTAGACTTTTAAATGCAAAATGCCTTGATGAAGCAAAAAATTTGGTTTGGGTACAACAAGAAAGAAAATGGCAAAACCTTGGGAAAGTCCGCCCATGCCAATAGCACTTGGAAAACTCTCTAGCAAGTCTGCCCAGCTCTTGATAGCATTTGGAAAGAGCTCTAGAAAGTCCGACCTCACAAGAGAAGACATTTGGAAGGGCCACAAGTCCGGCCACCTTAAAGAGCTTGGCAAGTAGTTTAAGAAGTCCGCCAACCTTAGAACAAATGGAAAATGCTTTATAAAGTTTGCCCAGCAGGAGAGGTGAAGGGAAAATCATATGGAAAATGCTTTATAAATTCTGCCATCTCTTGGAAAGTCCTGTATGAAGTCCGCCAACATGATGAAGTGTTTGGAAAATCCTTGAGAAAGTCCACTAGCCTTGGAGATAGAAGGAAAAGACATTTAAGAAGTCTGCCATACTAAGAAGTCAATGTGAAGAGCAAATAAGATGGAAAAATGAATGGCAAGAAGCTTTGAAAATCTGCCATGAAGAGATAACAATTGGAAAATCATCTAGCAAGTCCGCCTAGACCTTGAATGGAAATGGATAAAAGTTTGTCAAGTCCGACTTGGAAAAGAGATATATGAGAAAATTCTCTAAGAAGTCTGCCTAGAGCGAGAAAGGTGAAAGTAACAAGAAAGAAAGAAAGTCTACCATAGAAAATACTTCATGAAGTTCGCCATGAGTAGAGAGAGAGTATGGCAAATCAATGAGAAGTCCAATTTTGAGAGATAGAAATGGAGAGTCCAACATAAAATATGCCCATGCCAAGATGAAAATGGCAAAGAAAGTATGAAATTCGCCTTGAAATGAAGAATTCGACACAAAATTCACCTTGACATCAAGAGAGAGAGAATTAAAAATTTGACATGAAGTTAGACTTTAGGAGAGAGAAAATAAAAATCTTCATCCAACATTGAAATTGATGAATAATTTTCGCCATGGCTAAATTGGAAAAGTTAAAATAAAGAGAAAATCAAATAATTAGCCATAAGGTGTATTAAATAATTTTTTTAAAATTTGAAAAATTAAATTGAAAATTCATGAAAATCTTTTATTATTTTGCAAAGTTTATTCTGAAGAGTCTGAACTCAAGAAAAGAGACATAAAATTTGGAAACTTACTTTGCTGGAGAGTTTGAACTCAAGAAAAGAGAAATAAGTTTGGAAACTTACTTTGCTGAAGAGGAGAACTCAAAAGAAGAAAAATGAAATTGCTAAAAGAAATCAATTTCTCAACCTTAAAAGGAGATTCAACAAGTCATTTTCACCATATCTTTCAGCAAATTTAATTTTTCTTGAGAAGCAATTTGGAAGAAAAGTAGTTTTTAGAAGTGAAGTCATTTTCGGGAGAGAATTTGGAATTGAAGAGTGAAATTTCTGAACGACTGGCTTGATTTTCGGAAGTAAAGTCAGAATTCTTCACAGCTGAATTGCCATCAAAAGAGTAAAATTTTCAAGAATTCAAAATGGAGATTATTGGAATTCATTATTACTTCTAACTTTATGCACTCTTGCAAAATTTATTCAGTCCTTTTATTTTTCAGCTTACTTTTTGTGAAATCTGATTTTGACAAGGTGAAAATTGATATTTTCAGGAGAGAGCAAATCCGAATTAAATTATTTAAATTAATATATTTTCTTTCTTGCAGGTGGATACACAAGGCAAATCTTCAAAGAAGAAACAAATGAAGTTTGCGAGTAAAGGACCACAGTTGGAATCCAAAGTCAATTCAAAATGGAAGAATATCAAAGATACTGACATGGGACATGTAGATTTTGAAGAATTCAGAAAAAGAATGATGGGACTAAATGGACTCATGCCTATAGCCATAGCTCGCCGGATGGTACGAAATGGAATTGTCCAGGCGGCTGGATTTCCTCCGGCTGTTGAGTGCTCCGAATTGATGGTGGAATGCGCAAGACATTACAATCCAGAGGAAAGGCAAATTGTTGCTCCTAACGGGAGAGTCTTAGCACATCTTGGAGAGCGCGCCATTCAGGGAGCCTTTGGCATTCCTAGTCACCACAATTCTTCATATAAAACCAAGGAAGACACAAGGAGAATTTTTGAAGAAAGAAGTGAGCAAAGCACAGCTAATTTTAACAAGTTATGGTTGCTGAAACGAAGGCCAATTAAGAAGATGCCAAAGACTTTGCGCCGGATAGATTTTAAGGAGGATTATGGTGATATAATTTTGCTACAAAATAGAATAATGGGCAGCCCCCAAGGTGCATTGTTTCAAACGTGGATGTATTTCTTCATAGATGAAATTGTTTCTAGAGTTAGAATGTTCAATTGGGCAAGAATGATTAGCAATAACATCCACAAACAGCTAGTCAATTTGGAGCACACCAAGTCCTTCCATATGAGCTCATATGTTGTTTACATGTTGGCAAGAGCTTATAGATATGCTGGATTGATATGCCGAGGTCCAATAGGTAATGGAGAAAATGAACTTAAAGTATATAACTACTACCCTCAATTGCAGCTGTCAGAAAAGACACATTTTAGAACAGCTCACGATGCATTTCTCATGTATATAACAAGAATATTGCAAGGAGGAGCACATCAGAGATTATCCCATGAATCCAAAAGCCTCATCAGCAGATATGGATCCTGGTATATACAGTTTCCTAGATTCACATACATTCGGATCCAGGGTTCTACAGGATGTCATTTCAGACTTCCAATTTTTCCCACTAACAGAATGGTATTGCTAGAGGTTCTCAGACAGCTGGAAACATATCAAAATTTCCAAAGAGCAAAGGGTAAGGCGGCAATCACATTCCCACTTTTCATTGGCAATATGGAAGAATTGTGCACAAGCAACAAAAAGTGCTAGATTGGAAATAGAAAGGTATCCCTTCAATTCATATCGATCCCGGGATAATTTTGATCCTCATCACCATATAGGATCCGTAGAAGGAAGGAAATATAAGCACAAAGTCGAGCTAGAAGATTATTGGGCAAACACTGCTGATGAGTTCGAAGTCAGAAAGAGAATGTGGTCTCGACTACCAGTTAGCTTGATAAGGACAACCGAGCTCTTCAGGATACCAGATCAAGTTGAAGATGATGGTGAGTTCACTCAGCCAGGATTTGATGAAAGTAAACCTTTGCTTCCTATAAGATGGTTTGAGCCAGAGCTTGCAGATTTGGACACCTTCATGTGGCCTGTTGTCCAATACTCTCAGTGGTGGGTAGATCAACAAGTTCAGGATTTGCGGTGGAATAATGTAGAGCTGACATATGATTTGATGGGCAAGACAGAGTCTTATTCCTCGAACGCTGGAGCATCCCAAGGAGTGAGCTAGTTGAAAACGTTAGTTCAAGGAAAAGGAAGTCCAAGGACAAGGCTGTAGTTGAAGAGCTTATTTAGAAGAAGCAGAAGGCTAAGCCACCCCATTCAGCTGCATCTGCAAATATTAATGACATAATGGATATTGATGAATCTTTGGGAGATATAAGATTTCCTTCTCCCCTTCCCATCCAGCTAGAAGAAGATCAACCGCCATCTCCCACGGACACTGAGATTCTCCAATCAGATGATGAAGTTAATATTGTGGATGGCGAATTCCAAGAGGAAATGATTTCCGCCCTCAAGGGAATTCAGAGTGCTCCTTGTGTACAGGAAATTCAAGAAGAAGAAGTTGTAGAGCAGCCTACCATTCCGGATTGGCTGAAGGAAAGTTTAAAGACAGTTGAACAAGTAGACATGCCAGAAGAAGATGACATGGCCGGTTTTTTGGCCAGACTAGACACAGCCCCTGTGAAGAAACCAGCCAAGATACTTTCCACCATTCAAAAGGATGAAGCAGGCCAGCGTATAGTACAGATCGCTGTTCCAACAGTTGACAAGACAAGGGAGGAAATTTCTCCTCAAGATTATGCAATTACCATTGTCAATTTGGGCCCAACAAAAAAGAGGTAAGAGGTGGAGGATCTAGATAATTCAGCTGCTACAATCAAGGTAAGGTTGGAAAAAGAAGTGGCAAAAAGAAAGGATTGCGAGAAGGAAGTGGAGCGTCTAAAGAAAACATTTAGCACCTGACTAAACCTCTTGGTCAGGGTAGCTCAACAGGACCTCCACTAATGAATACTTCACAGGAGACTTTTGAAGAAGAAATCACTTCAGCCAGAGAGAGCAAAGAATGGATAAATGACAGAAGTGATGAAGCAGCAGTATTTGTAGAAAGATTAATGCTGGCATATGATCAATCATCTTTCCTACTTTCAAGAATTTTGAGTTTGGCAGAAACATGGGACAATGCCAAGGACATTCAAGACAGAATCATTCCATGCCTCAGGGTATTGAAAGGAGTTCCTAAACAGGAATTGATTGAATGGAAAGTTATTGCAGCATGTGCAACATATGACTTTAATGGCTGGTACCTAGCACTAATCACGAGGAATGATGTCTTGGAGAAAGTGAGGGCAGATTCTATTCGAATTGAAGAGAAAGCAAAGGAAATTCAAAACAAAGTCCTACAAATAGTTGCTGATGCATTAGAGAGGGATGTTGTCAGAGAGAATCATCTGCAGCAGGAAAATTTGAAGAATAAAATCCGAGAGAAGTTCCTTGTCACCACTGGACTTGTCCTCAAACAGAATTTGACTAAGGCAGCCAATTTCTTGTTTGAATGGCATGCCTTTCAGAAGCAGGAATCAAAATGGGAAATCACCTTTGCGGAGTGTGCAAACGATTTGAAACTGTTAGAATACAAGGTTAGCGTGCTGCCACTTGTCACAATCGAGGAGGTTAGCACTATAGTCTCTAGATTCATTCGATACAATGCTTCCCAACAGGATAAGGATGCACACTCAAAGGACTAGCTCTTCGCAGCACTTCACTGGTAGTTCACTAATTGTATTATGGGAAACCCTAATTAGGGTTTTATTTTTTAATTTCTGTTGTTGATTCTAGTGTAATCTTGGCCGTTCATTGTATCTCAAAAACTCTATATAAACCCCCCTCCCCTTCTCTCATTTTCATTAGAAATCATTAGAAGAGATTAGATCATTAGATATTAGAAGAGATTAGAGAGCTAGAATAAGAGAGATTAGAATAATTGGGAGAGAGTTCTATGGAATTGTTGCTAATGGCTACTTATGATAATAAAGCTCAAGTTGCATGATTTGCTTTGAATTCCTTTGTTATCAAGTGGTTGCATGGTTGTATATTCTCTTTCCACATAGATTCAATAGAAGTAGTTGAATGAATGATAGATTGATCATAAAGATTTGGTGAAACTATTTGTTCATGCTTTCTTTGGATGAATGATTTTCATTCAATGCGAAAAGCTAATCTGAACTCATGATGTGGATGCCTTAATGTGTATTTGGAATGATATTGTTTAATTGATGGTATTGTTCAAAATATAATCTTAAGTACAAACCCTTTGAAGATTGCACTTGCTTTGCGTAGTTGACGTGTTACTTTTTGCGTGGCAAAACAAAGTCTTGTTGTTAGTTTCACTTAGTCTTTATTGTCTCTTGATTTCGTAGTAGTGTAGAACTCTTTTAACCCTATCCTTTTTCTTTTTTTTATGATCGTCAAAGCAGAAAATCCCAAAAAAAAAATAAGCATTGACCTTCGAGTAGTTTGTCAAACGTAAGTCCCCTTGTGATAACCAACAATTCACAACGTCCATTGAGCTGATTCCATTGTCAAGATTTGACCATCCTAAACATTGGAATTGCTGTATGATCTTCTCTGCAATCTTAGCGTATAAGGCAGTTTTTCAAGAGAGAATAGAGTATCTTTGGACACCTTATTCTAAGAACGTGCTGTGTGGGTCACAAAACACGCATCAACAGGTAAGTTTCTGTATACCAGTGTAATGACCCCTTTCTAGTGGAAGCACTTAAACTTGAATCTTGCATTCAAAGTGTTTCTCAAAGAGACATTAGAAATGTTAGAGATCGATAAATTTCAGTAATAATGTCTAATTAGATCAAGGATGATTTAATTATTTGTTCCTTGCCAAAGGTTTATTCGTTTCCTTCCTATTATTTACTATGAATGATTCCTTTATGGGTACAAACGTCTTTCAAGATCCCATAGATGGAGTTCTATTATACCATTTAACATCATCGTGCATGAATGGAGTCATTATTATTTATAAGGCTCAATAATTGCTACACGCATCATTATTGGATAATCGCAAATAAAATATATTATGTATATACATTATCTTGTATATATTGGATGTGTCCACCACCTATGAGGTATTTATGAATCTCAATAAATGTATAGATATACATATATATATACTCATCAATTACCAAATACATTTATCAACATATGAATTATATACCAAAAACATATTATATTTAATATATTTATATTTATCAAATATATATATGAAACACATATGGCAACTTCAGCCATTACTAAACTCTTAGTCCATTCCTTTATTATCATTTATATAATAAATTGTAATTATTTATAGTATCAAATATTATTAACATCCTAGCGACGGTATTATAATATTAGACACCAAGTATTATTACATCCTAATGATAATATCATGAATAATATTGTTCATCACATAACATTACATTCTACGGATAATATCTTAAATAATATTATACATCAAATATTATTACATTCTAATATCATAAATAGTCAAATAACATTATGAATAACCTTATATATCAAATATTATCATCACATTGTAAATATAATTTATATGAAATATTACTAATACCTCACTATCCTTACCTATAATAAATATACATACCAATATTCTGATTTTACCAATGATCTGCTGTCTGTCCTCTTCTCTACAGCCAGCGATCTGCAGACTCCTTTCTTCAATTTATAATATATCTCTCCAATCCTTTTCCATCGATGCCTTCTCCTCTCCATGTAATAACACTTTGTGCCCTTGTTTCAATGCTGATTTTTTGAGTTTATGTGTTTGCTGTTTTTTTATAAGGTTCTTCTGTTTTTTTTGTATTTTCTTGAAGTATTTGCAAACTATATAATGCATAAACATAAAGGAATGCTAACAACTAGAATAATAACTTCACCAAATGCTTATCAATTTGCTCAATATTCAATAAATCAAGTTATTACAGTCATACCCGAATAGAGTAGATAACATGCAAATGCTGATCATCACTTCCAGCCAAAAAGCAGATCATGAAATAGCTCGATTCTCCTACAAGAGGTTGCCTTTTTGATTGCAGCAAGTGTGAATAGCTTTCCAATGCCTGGGCACCCCTCTATACATTTATTCTTGATTTTTAATGTCCTCCAATGATAAATCGCCCCCTTTCTCAAAAAGCCGCCCCTTCTTTGATGCTGGATGGTATGGCTGATGCATGCACAGCCAAAGGCAAATGCCCCCAATGAAAACACACAAATCTGATATAAAATCTGTCCTTATTCTGACAATCAAATTCTGGAAATTCCTTGTCTAATAGCCTCAATGTCGACCTCTAGATAAAGCCAACCCAAAGAGCAACTTCAGATGAATATTCCACACCCTCAGATTGCTGATGCAATGAAGTCTTCACGTTCTCCAATGCCGATACTCTGGAATAAACTGCAGAAACCCCAGCTTCTTCTCCAAAGCCAAAAAGAGACAAGTCTTCTCAACAAAACAATAATCATCATAATGAAGCCTTGTACGATTTTCAAGAGATAAATAGGCTTCTCACATTAGGGTTCGATTTAACCCAAAAAGCTCCTCTTTTTCAATTTTTAGATGAGTAATAATATTACTTTTAATTTTCATTTAAGTTTCAATTGTTGGTGCATAAATATTACCATTTAATTTAATTGCTCAACTGGCCCCAACTGATGAGAACTTGACCCTTCACTTAAGTCACTTAAGTTATAATATAAAATTATATTATAACTTAATAATATAAGCTCAAAACCATTAATATTTATTTTAATCAAATAAATATTAATATCTCCATTATTACTCAACATTTTTGCACGCCATTAGAACTGGGAGCTGGCATGAGGAAACTGCATATGACCATACCCCCTTCCTAACAATAGCAGGGTTCCATCTCTAGCATCTCTGATTTACTATAAATAGCAAATTCTTCATACGGAGTCCTATAGACCTCAAACGAACACCAATCCTGCATAGCTCTGACTACTGAAGATGCTGCATCCCTCAATGGACCCTGTTAATGGGATATAGCTTCGGTTAGATATAAATGATGATTGCTAAATAGCATCATCATCATTTATGTGTGATCGAATTTAATCCTTAAACATATTTCAGGAAAATAAGTAAAACGAATTTATAATCATGCATAAATTCGAAATAATAAAATGATGAGCAAATTCTGCATTGAATAAAATCGGACCTCATATATATCTGCCATGTATGAGGGCATATGGATTAAGTTTGTTAAACCGAGTGTTAGTCGGTTGTCTTTGAGACCCGCGCGCCCAAAGGGACACGTCCCATGAGCCTCTCATGAGACGCGTCTCTTAGAGGCGGGTCTCCAAAGATATTTAGCATTGTTCCATCATTGATATGCAGACATCGAAATTCATAAATGTTCTGCAATCAGTACATTCAGCATAAGAGAATTAAATCTGAAAACTTAGATTCTTGACTTAGAATTCTTACACAAAATTTCAGACTTAGTATTTCCTTTAGATTTCTTAGGATCCTATTTGTTAAGATTTGATTACATTTACATGGTATCAGAGCCAAGTTGTGTGAATCCAAATCAAATCTAGATATCAGATTACTCTAGAAAATTCATCACATCACACTCTTCATTATGTCAAGTGTGATTAGATTTGAAGATCGTCTTGCAGGAGCAGACAACTTCACATCATGGAAATTTAGAATCATGATGATCCTTAAAGAGAATAAATTAGATTCACTTGAGAGAGAAAATAAAAGGGAACCAAAGGCTGATCTTGAGAAAACTCATTGGATTGAAAACAATGAAAAAGCCATGAAAATCTTAGTAGATGCAGTTAGGGATCATATAGTGCCCATCCTAGCAAAACATGAAACTGCATATCATATGTTCAAATCTCTTGAGAGTACCTATGAGATCAACAACACCAGTAGGACTCTTGCATTAAAGAGGCAAATCAACAATGCTCAAATAAACAAAGGAGAGTCCATTAATGCATACTTCATGAGGATCATTGAACTAAGGGATCAATTATCCACAATTGGATATCAGATTGATAGCAAAGAGTTAACTCTAATTGAACTAGGAGGCCTACCAAACTCATGGGAGTCATTTGTTAAAGGAATAAGTGCAAGATCTAAACTCCCTAAGTTTGATAGGCTAAGAACTGACTGCCTTCAAGAAGAAACAAGACTCTCATCAAAAGAAAATAAACAGAACATGGATGAAGACATTCATGTACTCAACACATCATCTAATAAAACGAATAAGAAAAACTCCTACAAGAGAGGATCTTTTAAAAGAAAGAGAAATTCCAATGGAAAGGAATCTTCTAAGAAGAAAGACATCTCTCAAGTGCAATGCTTTAGATGCGATCAATATGGCCACTATGCAATGAAGTGTCCTGACATATCAAAGCAACAAGCATCTCTTGCTAAAGTAGGAAAGACAAATTCAGATCATGAATCTGAGAACTTTGTGTTCTATACAGCCTTATCTAGTCAAGTATCTAACAATATCAACAACTGGGTGATTGATAGTGGTTCTTCGAGGCACATCACAGGGTTTAGAGAACACTTAGACACTATGACTAAAGAGTCTGATGAAGAAGTAACAATGGGGATGATTCTACACATCAAGTAAAAGGGGTTGGAACTTGTTCCATCACATTGAAATCTGGTCTCTCCCTTCAACTCACTGGAGTCTTATTTGTACCTGGAATAAAGAGGAATCTAATATCCATCTCTGCCCTTGAAGACAATTGATATAGAGTTACCTTTATGGATGGAAAAGTTCTAGCATGGCCTAAAAACTCAACTATCAAGAAAGCCCTAACCATAGGTGTAAGATAAGGGTACCTTTACAAACTATTCACTGAAGTTAAACAAGCCCTTACCCTTGACACCCTTGAGTCAAATGAGATTTGGCATAGAAGATTAGGACACCTTCATTTTCGTGCCCTACCTTCTGTGGAAAAACTTGTAACAGGCTTACCTAAGTTAAAATCATCTCATGAAGGAACTTGTAAAGGTTGTGCCTTAGGAAAGAATACAAAGGGATCCTTTCCCAATAGTTTGAGCAAAACCGTAAATGTGTTAGAACTGGTTCACTTAGACCTATGTGGACCCATGTCTATACCTTCTAAAGCAGGCTTTCTATACTATGTCATATTTATAGATGACTTCTCTAGGAAAACCTGGATCTATTTCCTTAAGTGTAAAGAGTCAATAGAAATCCTCAAAAGGTTCAAAGAGTTCAAAGCACTTACGGAAAACTTCTCCGGGAAGAAAATAAAAACCTTAAGGACAGACAATGGGAAAGAATACACCTCTGAAATTTTTAAGGAATTTTGCATGAGTGCTGGAATTAAGAGGGAGTTCACAGCTGCCTACAACCCTCAACAAAATGGGGTTGCTGAAAGTTAAAATAGAACCATTGTAGAAGCTGCTAAAGCAATGTTGCTTGACCAAAACATTGAAACCTCTTTCTGGGCGGAAGCCTCTAGGACTGCTGTCTACATCCAAAATAGATGTCCTCATTCTCATCTTGATAACAAAACTCCTGAAGAAGCCTTCACTGGCATAAAACCTGACATTAGTTACTTTAGGATTTTTGGTTGCCTTGTCTATATTCATGTGCCCAAGGAGAAGAGATTCAAACTTGAACCTTCCGGAAAGAAAGGGATATTTATGGGATATAGTGAGACCTCCAAGGCCTACAGGATATTCGTACCCGGTCAGAATCAAATTGAATTGAGTAGAGATGTTATCTTTGAAGAAGACATTGCATTCAAAAGGGCAAGAAGTTCTAGTGAGATAGAAAATTATTCCCCTAGGGTATTAGAAGTGGAACCTACTCCTGAGATTCAGAGGGAGTATCCTGAGGAAATGCCAAATGAACTTCAATCTACTTCAGAAGATGCAAATGACACCCACAAGAAGAGGCCACTTTGGGCTAGAAAGATGATCAAAGAAGTTGAGAATCATGCTGCACCCAAAGGAACATTTAGGGAGAGTAAAAGACCCGAACGGTTCTCAAGCTATGTTGCTCTAATGAATGACATCATAAATTTAGAACCCACCAGTGTTTCAGAAGCCTTCCAACATCAAGTATGGAAGGACGCTATGACGGAAGAGTATCAGTCCATTCTAAAGAATTATGTATGGGATATTGTGCCCAGACCAAAAGAGAAATTTGTTGTCTCGTCCAAATTGCTCTTCAAAATCAAACATGCTGTTGATGGCAGTATAGAAAAACATAAGGCACTTTTTGTGGCAAGAGGTTTTTCACAGAAGGAAGGCATTGATTATGAAGAAACATTTGCACCCGTTGCCCGTTACACATCTGTGAGAGTAGTGTTAGCCATTGCAGCAGCTAAAGGCTGAAAGATCCATCAAATGGATGTGAAAACGGCCTTTCTAAATGGAACCATTGAAGAGGAAGTCTATCTAGAACAGCCTGAAGGTTTTGTGATACATAAACCTGACTCACATGTATGCAGAGTAAAGAAAGCACTCTATGGACTTAAACAGGCACCCAGGGCCTGGTATGAAAGAATTGACAGCTACCTCTTGGGACTAGGATTCTCCAAGAATGATGCAGATCCAATTCTTTACTTCAAGGTAATCAAAGGTGATATGTTAATAATTATCTTATATGTTGATGACCTACTGATAACAAGGGAAGATCATCTCATTGCTCAAGGAAAGAAGGATCTAACTTCAGAATTTGACATGAAAGACTTGGGCATCTTACACTACTTCCTAGGCTTAGAAGTATGGCAAAAATCAGATGGCATCATACTAAACCAAGGGAAGTATACTATTGATATTCTGAAGAGGTTTGGAATGTTGGATTGTAGACCCATGTCTACACCCATGGAAACCAACCTTCACAAACTAAAAGAAGCAGCAACAGAATCTAAGTGTGCAGATACCACTCTATATAGACAAATGATTGGATCATTGATGTACTTGGTTAACACTAGGCCTGATATTTGCTATGCAGTGAATGCTCTAAGCTAGTTCATGTGTGAGCCAAAGGAAATTCACCTTATGGCCGTGAAACATATATTGAGATATCTTCGAGGCACTATTGGATTAGGTCTTCTTTACAAAAATGACCAACTAGATCTACATGGGTACTCTGATTCAGATTGGGCTGGAAGTGTAACCGATCAAAAAAGCGCATCAGGGTGTTGCTTCAGTTTTGGATCGGCTATGATCTCCTGGATTTGCAGAAAACAGTCTTCAGTTGCACAGAGCTCAACAAAAGTTGAATACATTGCAGCCTCTATGGGAGCAAGAGAAGCAGTTTGGCTTCGTAAATTGCTCGTGGGACTCTTTGGTGAGCCCTTGAATCCTACAATTATTCATTGTGATAATCAGAGTTGCATCAAACTCTCTGTAAATCCTGTCTTCCATGAGAGATCTAAGCACATTGAGATCCCCTATCATTATGTAAGAGATATGGTAGAAAGGAAAGTGATCCAGTTGGAGTATGTTAGTACAAATGATCAAACTACAGACATTCTCACCAAGCCTCTCTCCCAAATCAAGGTAGAACACTTCAGGAAGAAACTTGGTATGATTGAAATGTACTTTGATATTTATGTCTGAAAGTCAAATTGTTATAAATTGTACTAATATATAAAGATGTTTAATGTGTAAACTCTTTTGTCATGTGTGTGACTGCATGACCTTATGGGCCTACTCCCCTTGTGTACATTATTGAAAGGTGACGATCTTTCTAATAATGAACACTTGTATTTGACATTGTAAAGTGATGACTCTACAATGATGAGTTGAACTATCATGATAGATATCATGTGACTTGATATCTGTGGACATGTCATGATAGTATCTCTTGGACACTTTTGATGAATATCATGGGACTTGATATCATTTGAAGATCATTGTGATCCTTTAGAGATAATCATGGTGGATAATTATATATCCGTGGATATGCCATGAATTATGGTAGACATCATGTGACTTGATGTCAATGCACATACCATAATGAATATGTGTTATGAAGAATGTCATGTGACTTGACAATATTGAGAAAACATATCATATCTTCGATATCACATGTGAAGGTGATATCTCCACTTATTTGATTTGAAATATCTTCCCTAGCTAAGAGGGAGTGTTAATGGGATATAGCTTCGGTCAGATATAAATGATGATTGCTAAATAGCATCATCATCATTTATGTGTGATCGAATTTAATCCTTAAACATATTTTTGGAAAATAAGTAAAATGTATTTATAAGCATGCATAAATTCGAAATAATAAAATGATGAGCAAATTCTGCATTGAATAAAATCGGAACTGATATACATCCGGCATGTATGAGGGCATATGGATTAAGTTTGTTAAACCAAGTGTTAGTCGGTTGTCTTTGAGACCTGCGTGCCCAAAGGGACATGTCCCATGAGCGGACGTGTCTCCACTTGTGGAGACACGTCCTCTCATGAGACGCGTCTCTTAGAGGCGGGTCTGCAAAGATATTTAGCATTGTTCCATCATTGATATGCAGACATCGAAATTCATAAATGTTCTGCAATCAGTACATTCAGCATAAGAGAATTAAATCTGTAAACTTAGAATCTTGACTTAGAATTCTTACACAAAATTTCAGACTTAGTATTTCCTTTAGATTTCTTAGGATCCTATTTGATAAGATTTGAGTACATTTACAGACCCTCTATCCAATCTCATTAGCCTACGAGGATCGCAATAATACGCTAATCTACTGATTACAAATGTCTCACTTTGGAGGGGACATTACACTCCACTTGTTAACATTCTTATATTTTAATGCCAGAATGGGAGGGTCATGTCCTTTTGATGAGCAATGTCCACGTATAAGGGCATGTGTCTTTTAATTAGTGACCAACCTTTATTATTGTTTGTTGACTAACATATATTTAAGCACTGCCTTTTATAAACATAGTTGCTGCACCTATTAATGATAGTAATCGTGGTTCTCCCTTATGACCATAGATTGATATAAGTCCCATCTTCATTATTATATTTATAATGGGTTGATAAATGTGTTTATTACTATTATGTTTATTATTTATTATTTATTTTTGTGTTTCATTATTATGTTTGCATGATAATAATATTATCAAATTATCATCATTATTATTATTATTATTATATTTTTTTATTATTATAATGTATACAAATAATATTAATTGTTTCATCCATTTTATATTATAATTATATTCTTGTGAATATTATTTTTTGTTATTATGATATTTATAATTAGTAATATTAATAGTTCTATCTATTATGATAATTGCATTATAATTATAATATTTAAATTGCTAATACTTATTTTGTTAATATCTATAATATTATATTATGATTATAATTATAGTAATATTAAATTGTTAATATTTGTAAATACGTAATTTGTCACTTTATTTATTTGCATTTCAACATTTAGTTATTTTAATGTTCCATTTCGGGGACATGACAACCAGTCAATTGCTACACCTCACAAGGTGGCCAAAAAATATTGTAGCCAAATTGTCTTATCATCTTGCCCATTAGTTATCCAAATCGCTTCACAAGTCTTATAGTGCCTCATAGGATCCTTTGATCCATCGCTTGTAAAATTGGGCAACATTTTCTTTTCTATACTAGGGCTTACCATGGTTTTGTTCTAATGCATACCTAGTGCTTGGAACATACTTGCTAGGGAGTTTTGATTCAGATGTTTTGGTGCTTCTTTCCCACTCTTGGCCACATAGGAATCCTCTACTCTTTCTCAACTTAAGCGTTTTGTGCACTTGTTTTTCCTTTAGATTTTCTTTTAAACACCCTTGGCTTGGATTCTTCTCTTTCAATTGACAACCTTTTGATGCCCCAAAAGTTACTCTCTTACACTTTTGTGAAGGAATTTGACTTCGTCTCCCAACTTACCTCATCTAGAGAAGTTGTCTTGATTTTTCCACTTGGTTGGAATGATCCACCCACGCTTCATTGGGTAGTGATAAGTGGTTGGCTATCTCCTTCCACTCTCCCTTTGTATGTTCTCTTATAGTGGAAATCTCCTTCAATTGATATAACCGATTTATTTTAATGAAATGGCTTTATATATTATATTATCTCATAAAGCCAAATAATAATTAATTAATTAAAATGTCTTTTAAGAAATAAAGACAATTTAATATTAAATAATTAATCAAATCTCTTTTTGGCCTTATTTAAAAACAGGGACATCACTTCCTTAACATGTGAGAGGAGGCGTGAAATGTTAAACTCTAGGCTTGAGAGAAAATTGAACTGTTATTGCACAAGTCTCAAGAAGATACAGTTATGGCACTTAGTTAGAAGTGCAATAAAAGGATCACTAAGATATTCCTTTGCATTAATGCATCAACATCCAATGGTCCACAAAAGTAAATAGAAGAAGATGCAAACTTCAAAACCAAACATGCAAAGAGAAACCTACAAAACAAATCAAACATAAAAGAAGACAAATATTTTTTTTTGTTGATATAGGATAGCAATAGAGCAAGGATTCTCCCACATTGCCTATTTTAGTAGTAATTTCAAGTTCCATTCATGAGAAGATGGCATAGTGCCTACCTAGTTGTAATTCTTAAGAGATACATAAATATCTTTAACTAATCTCTTGTTTCAAAGTCCCTTGTGTTGTTGCTTCAAGTTGTATATAGATTTTTTTTGTTCTTTTGCTAATAAAATAGTTTTGTTTTTGGAATTTGAAAGGATTTAACATGTATTTCATGGCATCTTGGCATACTTTCATTTTCATTTTATACTTAGTATAGTTATTTATGCCCTAAAACTAAACCATTTTTACTTACCCTAGTTTTTTTTTCTTTTTTTCCTTAGATTTTATCATCCAAAATGGTGAGATTAAGAAGATGGTAAAATCCACACATAATAATGGCAATAGAAAAATGGAGGGAGAGATTGTACATGACACAAGAGATGCTCATGGGGCAAGATGTCTTAATATCCAATATATGTAGAAATAGAATAAACCCTTGAGGTAGTGTAACATTGTGCAATACTCCTTATGGAAGAAGCCACTCCATATGAAAACTATATCTCCAAGATATCCCAAAAACAATATCATACTTATCACATATCCTTACAATGATAATCAACTCCTTTATATAGACCTCCTCCTAATAACATAATGGAGGTGTAACCCACTTATCCCAATTTAGGTCTACTCATTACCTAATATAATTAATTACACAAGTTGTCCACATAACCCAATATAACTAATTTAAGGAATGTGTGCCACATGTTGGCATCTCCATCCACCTAAATTCATTATAATATCATATCCCTAGGTAAATAACATGCCATCCCTCCTTAAAATAATTTATCCCTGAAATGTGAGAAGAAGCCACATAGTAAAACTACTACAAGTCATTACAAATATGATGCCATGTCTTATCATCCAACCATCCATAGGTGATATTCATGGTGGTTTTAACTTGATGGTACCTTGATCCCATACTTGATCCACATTACACTCCACCCATTTGATTCCATTCTTCATCATAGTAAGTCCTATTTTGCCATGCATAGCCATTACTCATATGATGCCATTGATTGTTGTAATTGGTGCTTTGATTCCATGTAAATCCATAGTGATTGGCTTGTTGTTTCCATGTAGTATCATGCCTCCCTAATGGCTTTATCCATGATTCTTGCCTCTCACAATGATGTGAATGCCTATATATTGCACTAGTCACTCTCATTGAAACCTTCTTTGATTCTTTACCATATGTTGCCGCTTGCTTTGTTGACTTCAAAAAGGGAATAGACTTCTTCTATTTTTTCTTTACATGTGGCTTCTCTTGTTTTTCTTGCGATTCTTTGGTGCATTCTTCAGTAACTTCTTGAACTTGCTCTATTGTAATGTCCCCTTTTTAGTGGAAGCACTTAAACCTGAATCTTGCTTTCAAAGTGTTCTCAAGAGACATTAGGAACGTTAGAGATCAATAAATTTCAGTAATAACATCTAATAAGTTCAAAGATGATATAAATATTTCATTCTTGTCAAAGGATTATTTATTTCCTCCGTGTCACTCACTCTGAATGTTTCTTCCATATAATTTCATGAGTTCATTATGTAGATATTAAATGTTTATCAAGATCCTAAAGACTATGTCTGAATACACCAGTTATCCTAATAGAGTCATTGTTACTTATAAGTCTCAATTGCCCCAAGCATCAACATTGGATAATCCGTAAATGCTATATCATATTATTGTATATGTTATATCTATATATTGTAACTGCTCATCATTTATGATGTATCTACAAGCATATATATAAATATATGTATGTATATTTATATATATACATGTATATAGTTTATAAGAATGCATATATGTCATCTACAAACCATAGTTGTGATAAGCTTATTACAAAAACTAGTAAGTATAAATCACAAGCATGACAGAGTAATGATGTAATCATAGATTCAATAACTATGGAATTACATACCTCAATCTGTGCATGCCATAAAGACAACTTCTATCCGTAATTCCTTGTTTCTCCTCTTAGAATATATTTAGACCTCCTTATGTTCGCAAGCTAAAACCCACAGATGTTTATCCTTTATGCTTCTTCATACTAGGTAAGTTCTTCTGCCGACAATAGCGGCTGTGATAGTGTTATGTAAGGATGATGGCAATAACGGGTACCAAACCCAAGTCTTCCATTGTGCTCACGCGTCCTTGATGTGATCATGTAATCTACACTGGGCATTGTGTTGTACCCCAAAATAAAATTTTTTGTTACACTTAGACATTTTGAAGAAATGAGTAAAAGTCTTGTCAAAACAGTCAAAAAGGTCAAAATTTGGGTGTGCATGTCTTGCATGGAGGGTTAAAACACAAAATTTTCAATTTCTGACGATCTGGGTCTGCTAAGAGTAGCTTAATCTACAAAACCCAGATCTCAGTTTTCATCCCTAAATTTTAGGAAAACTGCTATTTTTAGAAATTTTCTCAAAATAGTAACGTTTCGGTTTCTTTGAAACGGATCTTCAAAATTTTCTAAAAATAGAAAGAAGGGGTCCGAACTGATTTTGATTGGCTCAAAATGTGTCCGTATCAGGCTGGTGCAGTCAGAATCTTAAAATAATCAGTTTTGCCCTACTGGGTCTATTTAGCTTTTTCAGAAGCATATCTGGAGTTCCGAGGTCATCAATGGAGGTCATCTGACTGCCAGGCGTCAATGTTAGCATTCAAACTTCCGGCAGAAGGTAAAATGATGAACATGCACGAGGATCGAGGAAGGAAAGTGAAAAGTCATGAAAATTTTCTAAGTCTGCTGAGTTTGGGCGCCCCTGTTGAAGAAAGGCGCCCACCTTTTTAGGTCACCAGATGAGTGAATTAGGGTTTGGATCTCAAATGGAAGTTGTTCAGTTTTCAGTCAGCTTCGCGATGGATATCCCCGTCAGAGCATCCGACGATCCAGTCTCCAGCAAATTCAAGTCAAAGTAGAAGGTATAAAATGAAGATCTGAAACTTGAAGAAGATTGAATTGAGAATTTTTCTAAGTCTGGAGAAACTGGGCGCCCTAGTTGAAGAAAGGCGCCCAACTTTTCAAGGGTTCAAACAGATGAACTTGCAGTCGAAGTTACAACGGGATGTCTTCAGAATTCAACTGGCTTTCCGGTGAGCTATTCAGCACGACAAACGGAGCTCGCAGTCATCAGATTCAAAGGGCTGAACAGAGGGTCCGATGAGAGGTGAAAAGAGAAATTCAAAGCAAAAGTGAAAAAATCAAAAAAATAAACTAAGTGTTGGTAAACTGGGCGCCCCCAGTCAAGATAGGCGCCCAACCTTTTGAAGGGTAAAAATCCACTTTTGTCAAAAGTGTCTCCAGAGGACTCCTCTTCATTCTCCGTCAGCTTCGCGATGAGCACAAACATTCAGCAATCTGACGCTCGGAGCTCAAGATTTAACAAGATCATCTGTGAAAGAGAGGTTAATGAAGAACTTGGAAATTAGAAAAATGGCTAACACTGAAGAAGTTGGGCGCCCCTAGAAGGAAAAGCCTCCTGTGAATTCGGAGGTCGAAATCAAGTTTTTAGCAGGAGGTGTCTCCAGAACGTCCTTTTCAGAATCAGTCAGGCTCCGCAGTGAACCACTCAGCTCGCCTGTCGGGTCGATCAGTCAACGAGAAATCAGAGGCGAAGTGGCATGTCAAAATGGATGAAAGTTGAAAAAGTGGAAATTTTGACTAAGTCTGGTGAAGTTGAGCGCCCCTCTTGGAGAAAGGCGCCCAAATTTCCATGCCTTAGAATATTTTTGGAAGTTTTCAGAATTTTCAAAATTTGCAAAGGAGAAGGATGGCATCCAATTCAAGAGGCTGAGATTTAGGGTTTTGAAATAAAAACAGAAAAAAAAAAAAGAAGCAAAACCTAAATCAAAACCTAAGTCTATTTAACACTTCTTTTCAATGTATTTTTCATTATTTTTGCAGGTAGCATCCAAAGGAGAAAGTTGGAGCAGCAAGTTTGAAGAATTTTTGTGATTCAAGAATCCATAGTTGCTGGTTTTACATCAGATTTTTCAGACCAGCAAGCATAAACCCTTGTTCTTTCAAGCTTTTTGTTCCAGAAGATCAAATTTTTCAAGCAGAAGGCCAAGGCTTTCAATTTTTCAGTCATCTGGGTCATTTTGCCTCTATCTTCTGAAGAATTTTTCAAGAACTTCATCAAGTTGCAGCAAGTGCTTTTATCTTGCATGTCAGTGAAAACCTCAGTGCATTCAAATTTCAACCATCTGGGTCCTTTCCAATCAGTCTTGAAGAAAACCCATATCGCGACTTTTCCAAAAACCTAGGGTTGGCTGCTTTTTCAATCAAGCGTCGAGTTTTGCAAATCAATCAACTGGGTCCATTTCTACGATATTCTGAACAAAACCGGATGCCAGCTTTTTTCGGGAAAAATTGAAGAAATTAGGGTTTGCTGCTTTTAGTCAAAATTCAAGATTTTCAAAAACGGACGATCCGGGTTGTCTTGTATCGCCATTCTGAACAAAACCCATATCTCAGAAAATTTCTCAAAAATTAGTCCGTTGAAGCACAAAAATCAGCATTCTAAAAATAGAAATTGTTCAAGACTTGTGAACGAGGGCTTCTGATCATTCTTGAGTTTTCGAAATGAAGTACACTCCTAATGTTTTCAAGTCCGAATCAGCACTTTTCACAATTACATCAAAACAGCTGAGACAGACTTGCATCATGTCAAGCCGGTGTTCGATCTACATCCCTTGGAGAGAGCAGGCAACACTTCAATCAAGAACCTGGGTCATTCTGGACTCCTCGCAGCAGCATCTATTCCTATATCAGTTCAGAGCCTTGAGTTCGTAATCGCTTGCATTAAGCATTACAACCCGGCTACTAGGGAGATCCAGTCAGCAGATGGTAGGTTGATTTGCAGTCTAAAGCCTGATATGGTCGAAAGGTGTTTTTCCATTCCCCCATGGCCTGAAAGCGTAACTCTTTCAAGGGATGAATGTGAAAAGATGTGGAATATGCATAAAGACAAATATAGCAAGAAGATTGCACAGAGATGGATGAAAGAAAAACATAAGACATTGCCCAAGAACGTCGGGCTTGAGGAGGTGCAAAATCAGTTCCAGAATGTTGTTCATAGTTGCAGCCCAGTTGGCGGAAGGATAGGTCATATTTCATGATGTCAGCAAAGTTCAATAAAGCGGCCAATGAGATTGAAGATTTCCAGAGATCCATTGCAGATGCTGAAGATATTCTTGAAAAGCGGTGTTTTGCTGTTGATGGTATAGATGCACCGAACCGGGACACCATCTCAAACTTCCTAGCGGATGTGATCGAGTTTTAAAGCAGCTTTCTTCTAGAAGCTTTCTTTCCCGCTTTCTTTCTATTCTTGGAATAATCCTTATCCATTCTTTGAGGATAGAAAGAAGATAAGATGTAATAGTTGGCGTTTCCCGCTTTTTCTGCTTTTTAGGGTTTTATCTTTCTAGATTTAGCAATAAAGCTTGCTTGCTGAGCAAGCCCTAGATTGTGAAAGCAAGGAGATTTTAGGGTTCCCTACTCTCTGCTTCTCTATAAATAAGAGCCTTTGCTCATTTAGTTTCTTTAACGGTTATTGTCATAGCAAATTGCGAGCCGAATTGCAGCAAGTTGTTATTCAGTTTCAGTTCACTTAGTTGGAACCGTGCTTATGAGAACAAAACGCTGAGCCTATTGTGCCTTCTATTTGTTGCTCAAGTATTGTTCATTTGTGTTGTGATAAGCAAATTGTTGAGCCTCTTTAGCCAACAAGGAGTTAGTGAGATTGCTGTTTTCTATTGTGTTAAGAATAAGTTTGCAAGCCTCCTTAGCTGCAATTTCTTGTTCAAGGGATGTTAGAAGGGAGTTTTGTTTCAGAGATTTGAGTAATAAAATCATGAGCCTCTTTTGCCTTGGTCGAAAATCTCAGATTTCCGTTATCTATGTTATGCTTTCATGATCTTTATTTCAGCTTACAGTGAAGTGTGTAGGTGTTTGTTGGGAGAGAGATTATTAAAGTATTTTTGTCAGAGAATCTACCTTGTTAATTTCTAACTTATCTTGCTCTGCTATTACTTGAGAGGTTAGGAACGTCTTTAGTTTAAGTTAGTCGTAGTTGAACTTCTTATCAGAAAATCTCAGCTGCGGCGTTTGTGTTTAAAAAACCTTGTGCTCTAAGCTGATCCAAAAAGATAGGCAACTTAGTTTTAGTTTTCTTTCTTTCAAACACCATCAGCAAGAGGGAGCTTCCCCTCCTAATTTGAAGAGCAGTTTATCTGTGCATAGCTGTCCGTTTTCAAATCCGCATACCAGAGGTGCGAATTTAAACGCCAACACATTGATACCTGAAATCACGGCGGTTATTCCATGCCTATCTATTCCTTTATGTGCATTGCTCCTATACACTGCGGATACCCCAAATCTTGTACGCGTGGCAATACACTTTACAACTACTGGCCGTTGAAGTTGAAATGTTGATGACCATTCGCTGGTCATATAACTCCACTGCCGTCAAATACAAGTCTCCCTCATAGAGTCCTGTCTAGCTCGAATTGAATACCTATCTCTTGTTGTGATATAGATTTGATTTGTCCTCGAATGTTGGATTGCTCCCTCCAGCTTGTTAGGTGTCTGAATACCTGAATGTTCCACAACTGATTCGCACCCAATTGGGGATGTCAATGGTTCTTTGGAACGCCTCTGCTTCATTTTGAGGTCCGTATTTCTCTCCAGTTATGTTCCTCATATAAATTGCTATCCCTGTATTTGAAGGTTGCCCCTTCACTTAAATATAAATCGCTTCCTTGAAACTAAATGTCGCCTCTTTTAGGAACAGATTATGGGTTGCACCCTTAATTGTCATTTTCATTCACTTAATTTGGGCGATTAAGCTATTTAAATATGCTTTATCTTTAACTTTGTTACTTAAGACTAATATGTATGTATTATGTTGTATTTATTATTTTATTTATTAATTGGTGTCTTATTTAGATTATGATTTGTGTATTTTGCATTTTACATTTCATTTATGACTTGTATATTATATTTATTCATTATTATTATCTTATAATAATAATATTTATATTTATAATAATCGTAAATTATTAATGTTTGCATTTATAATAATCATAATTGTCCAATAATTATAATATTAATTTATATTTATATTTTATATATTTTAATATTCATTACATCGTAATAATTATGATGTTATTCATAATATTCATAATTGTAATATTGTCTTGGACAATTATAATCATATAATGTCAAATGGTTAGCTATTTTAATTATGCTTCTAAATGTCACAAGCTTTGGGGACATGACATCTACTTTGACTTTCCTTTGGGCTTCATTATGTGTAATATCCTATAATGTAACTTTTTTCTTCTTATACCAAAGCTTCATGAACTTTTTTTGCACATTAATGTTTACTATCCCAAAGATTCTTACCAAGGATAACCGAGAACAATATCCAACACATCCATATCCAAAGCATAAAAGTTTGAGTGCAAAACATATTATTTTTGGAGAGCTTTAAATTTTCAAAAACTTGAATATTCTTATCTGCTAGTTGACTATCCTCAATGTGCTTTGCTTGTACATATTCTTTCTTGGCTAATTGTATGTTGATGAAGTTATATTTGCTGCTAGGGTTGACAGAAACAATAACCCTTGCCTTTTGAATACATCCATAAAATTGGACTGAATCCTCCTTTGAGCTGAAGTGCATGTACTTGTACCCTTCATCTTTTCATTATCCTTTTTCTTACTCTTCCTCCTTGTCCTCGTCCTTGTCCTTGTCCTTGTCCTTCATCTTTTTTCTATTCTTGTTCTTCATGTTCTTGTTTTTCCCCTTGATAACATCATCCTTACTTTCTACTTCTTTTTCCTTCTCATCCATATCCTTTTAGTGTGTTCCATACTAACTTAATAATTATTACTTGAATTACAGGATTTTGGCTTGGAGGGTTTGGACTAGGAGAAAGTGTGGAGCAGCGTCCTGCTCTATTAGATGCAGTAATGGTATGTGTATCAGACTTTACTTTTACACCCTAAGGGAAGATCTAGTTTCAACAAATTTTAGGACTATTATAATATTTGATCTAGAAACATTTCTGTGCTATGTCTTTCTAGTATTTCTGCAATTATGGTCGTTGAAAAATTGAAGTGATATGGTATCTATAGCCCGGAGATTTAGTAGAGAATTGGTGTTGCTAGTTGGCATCTAGGAAAAAGTTGAATATAATACTTACGGTTTAATTTTTTTCAATTGAAGATATTGATTAATGACTAACTAGAGATTCATGTCCTCTTTTTGAAATTGATATAGTAGGAAGACCCATAGCCTATTTTTTATTTCCCATATGCTAATAGGGAAAAGTAAAGGAAATAATTTAATAATTTAAGTTGTCCTACTCCTAAGTAACTATATGTTATATTCATAAAAAGACTTATTTTTTATTATTTAAAAAAAATCTCTAGAAACAAGGGGGTCAATGTAATGTTGTATAAAAAGGTATTTTCTGAACACTTCCAAAATAAAGTAGGAAATAATTTTAAAATAAAAAAACGGCTAATAAAAGGAGAGATTGGGAATAACAAAAGATCCCTTGTTATTGTTATCAAACCCTATTCCAGAGCTTGAATATCTTGTTCATCTCCACACTTGAGGATGAAAATCTTTTGGTGTAGAAATTTGGAGTAAAAAAACCCTCTCGGTTTCCATTTCGGATTGGGGGACAAAAAATATCGTCTGTTGGTGGCAATTCCACTCAGTGATTACATTTGTGCTTAAAGATAAAAGTTATTCTAGTTTTAGTTTGGTGACTGAAGATTCTAGCGAATTTGAAAATTTTATATTTAATATCAGTTTTGGGAAGATTTCAGAATATGTAATAAGCTGCCCTGTTCTGCCTTTATTTTTTTTGTTTTGATTTGATGTGTTTAGAGAAGAAGATGGAAATGCAGAAGATTATTTTTGTGTTTTCAATACATATATAAATATTGCAATGATATTGATCTGTAATGAGCTGAAATAGCAATATATGGAAATACCCACAATCAACAATAACTGAAAGTACAATATATCATCAAAACTAAGGATACCCAGATGGGGAAATGGCATTACAAAACAAAATCAGACATACCCATTTGCTGATTTCAGATTACAGTGAATAATAACAGCAAACTAGCAAAATTGGTCTTATAAAACCCTAGACCCTCCAAGAATGGCCTCCAAATGATGCAACTGTATATCAATGAGTTGCCAAACCCTAGGCGCTCAAAATGCACACAAGAATCTGCTCCAAACCCTAGGCGTCCATGCAATAACAAGCCTCACACTTCCCTAGGCAGGTGCAACTAGCAATGGAGAGGGAATGAGCAATAAATAATCCTCCAAGTCCTCAAATCTGCCACTCGTCAAACAGCAATATCTATTTGATACGAAAATGTTAATGAAAAATGAAGTGCAACTGTCATCCTTGTATGAAATCATCGAGAGATCCTCCAAATTGTATCTTTTAACAACATGGAGAATGTTGCTTGCAAGGGTTTCGTCCTCACAAACCAAGAAGAGAAGAACCAGCTCCTCCAATAAGAAGAAAACCAAATATCCAGTCCAACATATACCAAATGAGAGCCCCACACCTTTTATAGCTTTTTCACTGCTTTTAAAAAAAAAAGGTTTTTTTCATAGTTGTTGGGAAACTCCATTTTGGGAACATAGACAACGTACCAGTCCTCGTACCCAAAATTTCCGGTGAATCATTTACATATAAAATAGCTGTCTCCTTATTCATTTAACTCATGTACCCTAATTTGATTGGTGTCCCCGTCCCCGTACTGGTACCAGTGTTAATGATATAGCAGCTTCGGTAGCTCCTTCCAGCTCAGCTCCTTCGTGGAAATTTAAAATTGAATGATAGCCACTGGCTATCCAATTTATATTCTTTGTTTATCTTCTCATAGCATGGCCGACTTGAGTAGATGCATAGACAATTAATATTTGTCTATCAGGGCTGACCTCATTCTCCTTGGATTCCATCATTAAGGTGGCCGACCTCTTGTGAAGAGGGAAACATATTCATTCAGGCCAATACATGATAAAAGAGCCTTGAGCAAATAAAATCATACAAGTTATTTTGACTAAGGCCGACATTGATTGAAGGAGAGTTGAGCCGACATCTTGGAGTCTTGTGAGGCCGACATGAAAGGACTTGGTTCCTATACATATACACAGATTGTTCATCCATCCGTGTATCCAAGATCTAATGCAGTTCGGTCATCTTCAAGTGCGAATATAATAGAGAAGCTCGACCACTTCAATTCGGTTCTACTTTATCAAGTGCGAATATTACATCAAGTGCGTATAGATTATTATGTGTGAATAAGAGACTACGAATCATTGTTATCTCTGCCGATTTGGATCTGTGCTAGTTACGAACTCTCCAGATCTGTGTTAGCTGCGATCTCACCATATTAGATCGGTGATTAGTTGTGAATTCCTCATTTCAGATCTGTGCGAACACTATTGAATCTGTGTCAAGGTGCGATCTATGTCAAAGGGTAAAGATCAGTGCAAAGGATTATGATGCGAATTCATATCCATCAGATTGAGAACCATCAGTATTTGTGAGTACTGTTAAATGTTATTTATGTATACAGTCATCTCATACATAACAGGTACGAATTGGCAGACTGTTATATGTTTTCATCTTGCCAGAGCTGAATATCGGTCTTGTGTTAGACCTCATTGTAATGTGTAAAATTGCCATTGTTATATCAAATATAAGAGAGATCTTTGTTGCTGGGTTTTTCTCCCTCAAGAGGAGGGTTTTCCCAGGGTATATGCTGTGTTATCTTGTCTGATTTTTGAATTATTTCCTGTGCATTTAATCCAGTCCAACATATACCAAATGAGAGCCCCATAGCTTTTATAGCTTTTTTACTGCTTTTTAAAAAAAAAGGTTTTTTTCATAGTTGTTGGGAAACTCCATTTTGGGAACATAGACAACGTACCAGTCCCCATACCCAAAATTTCCGGTGAATCATTTACATATAAAATAGCCGTCTCCTTATTCATTTAACTCACGTACCCTAATTTGATTGGTGTCCCCGTCCCCGTACTGGTACCAGTACCTTGCGTCTCTCGACAACTATGGTTTTTTTGCTTTTTTGTAGTTTTTAAAAAAAAAGGCTTTTTGCTTTTCAAAAATGCACTTTTTGCTTTTTCATTGCTTTTTTTTTCTTTAAAAAAACACTATTTTTAATAACTTTAGGTCCCACCTAAGTTGCACAAATATTTACTTTTTTAAATATTTTACTTTATGCCTCCCTTGACCGCCTTTATAAAGCAACTTTATAAAATGAATAACATAAGTTAAATATTTAGTTTTAACTTTAATATTTTATGTTATTTAAAATAAATGCACCAAACCATTTTTAATTTTTAAAATACTGATATCAACTACTCCCATCAACACTTCTAAAAAAAGCAGGATAGACAATTGGCTCCATCGGTGCTCGAGACTGACTTACTAAAAATAGCAAGCAAGGGAGAAATCACCAAAAACACTCCAAATAGGGCATTACACAACTCTCAACCACACCATGCTGGATAAACTATCACCAAAGCTCCCTAACCATAACCTCGTTAGCCTACGGAAACTACTGAATAGGCTAACTTTGCCAAACTACTGAATGGGTTAGTAAGGGGACATTGCAATCTGCCCTTCCCAAATTTGCTTGTCCTCAAGCAATCTGTACTTGAATGGCATGGCCAAATACCAGGATCCCAAATGAATTTGTAGAATGCTTCGCCATGCTTTCATTGCACTACTCTGATACTATTGATACCACTATACTCAACAACTCTGTCAATCCCTGTTGTAAAATGAAGCAACCTATCAGTCATAGAAATTCCCAGATCCCATAGCCAAATTGGAAGTTCACCATTCTTAATACCTGCTGACTTCCACTACGCCACTTTGATATTAACTATCAACACATGCTCCAACTATGCTCTCAACTCCTACGACCTCAAAAAGTAATCATCATCAAAATCCAAACTGAAATATCTATGAGGACTAAAATCTGTATCATGAAAAGTCTCCTGCCAAGGCGCCACAATGAGGCCCACATTTGCAATACCACTATTTAACACGATCTTGGGCAACAAGAAATATAATCTACTCAATCCCAAAGAATAACCCTCAACATATCTCCTCACAGTATCTTGAAAGTGATGTCAATCAGTCCCAAACTGGAAATCGATAACAATAGTGACATCCTTGGAATCATACATCTTGACATCCTTGGAATCGTACATCTTGACAATGCCATCCCGATCATAGATTGATAACCCCTCACCGTCACCTAATCTCCAAGTGTCAACATGCCCATTTCAAGCACACCAACTCATTGAATCGTCTGCAATCATCACAGTAACATCTGTAGATATATCCATTAACATCTTGAATTGATTGCAGTAACCATCACTCATACTAGTGGGAGCTAAGAATAATTGCACTAACTCTATGAATCCTCCCACACCCTGCTGTCAATAAGCTTGTAAGTACTCAAAACCCATCTTCCCATAAACTGATATTGCCATAATCAACATGGAAATGCTAGGGCAGTAGCTGTCATAAATCATTATCCTTGAAAACATAGGAAATGTGAGTGCGGGAATGACCAAAGAAACTCCTCCAATAACCAAACTATCCCTACTAATCAACACTAACTGAAGATACTCCACTGCTAGGCTGGAGGTATTGGCCAATCCATTAGTATGCTATCATGCAAAGTCCTATGTAGGCTGATTGGAAAGTGGACAGCGGTACCAACTCTAAAGTTTTGTCCACCACTCCAATTTTGAATTAACATCACACCCCTAGTAACTGTACCTGGATCCCAAATCCTGTGATTGTCACCAATCATACTCACACATATGTCCTCATGGTTGCTGCAACAAATGATGTCAACTGTTTTAAGTTTGAAAATTTAATTGATAACCATTTCGGAATTGCCTCTGTTGACATAAATTGGCAAGATTTCATCAACATTCCAATTCCAAGTGCTATAGTGACAAAAATGTGCACACAAATCCATGCAATCAGCTGCTAACATCCATGCAAGGTCTGAAATTTTTTATTATTAGCACCATAGAACAGCCCTTAAATAATAATGTGTAAGTTAGAAACCAAAGAATGTGATGTCCCCACTTTTGGATGTGTTGGAACTGTAATAATCTGATGATTTTACATATTGTTTTCACTCATAAATTTCCAAATTGGTCCTACCATGTGCATATTTCACCCATTTTTTGCCATATTGCTCCATTGAATCCATCGGGTCATGCATTTTCCATATTGCAGTTCCTGTCGGCATAGGTCTATGACTGTCTCCCCGACCCATGTTGCTTGTGCGTTAACATACATTTGTTGTAGGTATTTCGGCAAGACTTGCCCATTGTTACAGCGACCGACATTCACCTGTGGGTGGCTATCGGCATAACATTTGTGTTGTTTCGGCGACCGGGGATGCACTTATTGGTAGGAGTTTTGTCGTCGAGGTATTGTCTCATCGAATGTGAATTGTCTGCCCGACTTGTGCATATGGAGGTCTTTTTGTCTTACCGACCGGTGGTGGGAGGATTCATATCGGTATAAGTTGGAGCTATCGACATGAGGTCTTGGCGAGTGACCTTCGGTCTCGCCAACACTTCGTATGAGTTTTTGCTTCGGCCAAGCATATGGTCTTCGGTGAAGGGTCATAGCGATGTGCACATGTCTCACCGACGGAGCATAAGGGTTTCTTTAGTATGGCTTTCAGCGAAAGGTTGGCATTCTCTCGGCGACACACGAAGTGAAAAAGGGGCTTTTGGTATGACTAAGTGAACTCTACGGGACCTCTCCCCAATTTGAAATGTCTTGGCGAAAGCGAGTGGGAGTTGCTTCTCGGCGAGAGTTTGCTCTTGTCACAGCGACTCAGGATGGATGAACATTTCGGAAAAGGTTTGATCTTCGGTGAGTGGTCACAGCGAACTCTTGTGGTCTCACCGACAGGCACAGTATGGATTCACTTCGGCCAGACATGTTGCTTTCAGTGCAAAGTCATAGCGATTTCATTTTGTTACACCGACCGGCAACTAAATGAATAGCTCGATAAGAGATAAGGTTCTCGATAAGAGGTCTCGGCGAGTGACCTTTGGTCTCGCCGATGGAAAACAAAGGGGTCTCTGTCGGTGTGTGTTTTGAATTCTCTTGGCGATCTCAGGTGTGTTCGGGATGCTTTGGTATGACATAATGTAATCTCCAAGAGGTCTTCCCAACATTGATATGTCTCGCCGATACACAGGATGAAAAGGTTACATCGGTAAGAGTTGAAGTTTGTGGCATATGGTCTTGGCGAGTGTGAATTGTCTTCCCGACTCTACGAACAAATGTTGTTTCGGCCAGACTGAGCGATATTGGTATGAGGTCTCGGCAAGTGACGTCCAGTCTCGCCGATGAAACACAAAAAGACTTGTTGGTATGAGAATTGTTTCGTCACAGCGACACAGGATGGGTGAAGACTTTCGGCAAAACATAATATGTCTATGAGAGATCTCCCCGACATCATTGAGCTATGGCGAAAGCTAGTAAGATAAGGGGCACGTCTCGGTGAAAGTCTTTCTCGTGTCACAGCGATTGGAATAGATATAACAAGAGAGCATCTCGGTGAGGCAGGACGGTCTACGGGACATCTCGACTCTGAGGGGTCACGACGACACATGAGGAGAAAGGAACGCACATTAATGAGACGTAAGGTGATTTCTGAAAACGTCTCTTCAATTCCTTGTGTCACAGTGTAACGCATGGGTGCATGAATTCTTTTGGCAATGCGTTTCTGGCGGAGCGTTTCAGTGGACGTTTTGCAAAGCCCGAATACAGTTGGTCACCGATATGTGAGGATGAAGCATTATGTCTCATCAGTTACATGGATATAATTTATTCATTCAAAAGGGGTAAAAAAAAAAAAGGAGAACTGAGGAGAATCATATTACAGGAGGGAGATGAGGAATGGATACAGTAGAATAAATTTCTCAGAACAAAGACTATGGTGTATGTTTTTCAAATGGTGATTTCAATGAAACTTAGCTGGTGGTAGTTTATTTCTAGTGTCAATTGTCTGTTGAATTTATTGAAAAGTATTGCTGAACTATCTCCATGTTGATTCTTTCTAGTTGTTTAGATTGATATAACAAGCTTATTTTCAGTTCATCAGTGCACATTTGCTGTATCTGTGTGGTTAATTGACTGGTTCTCTCAAGAAGAGATTAAATCCTTTTAGTTGATCACAGTAATCAGGGAGATTCATCTTGATTATTAAAGTAGAGTTTAGTAGTCATAATCTTGCATGTTTGTACAAGTTACAAAAGAAATATATGCCAGCAATTTGAGCTTTTGCTAGAATAAGTTGCCCACTTCTGTTTCATTCGACTCCGCATACTCAATAAGGCACTGGTCTCCGTGTAATGAACCGGACCAATTTTTTTTTTGATTTTCACAATTGATTACAATGCAACACGCACCCGTTAAGGTTAGCCTAAACCAAAACGATGCGGGAAAAGTAACTCTAACCAGAATGTACACCAGGATCCCGATGCGGGCAAGGTGTGAGCATTGGTCAGAGGATCTCAAAGGAAAATGCTGAATAAGAACTCTAACCACGAGATGCGCCGGAGAACGACGAGCATTCGGTCAGAGGATCCCTATCTAATGCAATACTGAAAATAGCTCAACACCAAGTATGTGCTACTCAATCCGTGATGGATACGAGGCGACCATATGGCGGAGACTTTAGGAAATTACAATGCTAAACAGAAATAGGCGGCAAGCCAGCCTCTTCCACTTATTGAGTGGGCAGTACAAACATGAGGAATTTGCGGAAATGAATACAAAATGCTGACAGTACTACTGTGCAGCTTACAATATCAGAAATTCATCAATTAAGCACATTATAAGAGAGTCTTCAACATTACAACAATATAGAATGATAATTTCAAGTCTTCTCAATAGCTTTCCTTGCACACAACTCGAATGATTATTTTAAGCTTGCTGCTATGACAGAGTAAGGACTGATTTTCTGTTATCAGCAACACTGTAACACCAAAATATGCTCACAAACCTCACACCACTCATTCAAACTGCAAGTAAATGGATGCAAAAGACACCTAAGATGAAGGCGCCTAGACTCATGACACAAAACAGACCCAAACTAATGATATTTATTTTCCGCTCACTCTCCAAGCAAGGTACAATGGTACGGCCCCTAGAGGAGGGCGATTTTCTCTTAAAAATTCAATACTTTATTAAAAATCATGAGACTTCACAATAAGTGGCGCCCAGCCATGACTAAAGTAAATATGCAATACCCACAAGGAAATCTTTTTGTATTTTTGGATTATGAATAAAAAGAGCTTACAGTTATAAGGCAACAACAACTTGAAAACATGACAAAATGCTTGAATAACACTACCAAAACGCAATATACTCAACTACAATGCAAACTATCAAATTACCAGCTAACCTCTCAACTAGTTGCTATCTTTCAAGCAAGAAGATGAGCCAATGCTAGGAGGTGTGCTTTCCTCGAAGCGAGTGCCTGAAATCAATCCAGCAGCATAACGGTGTAGTAGACAGAAGATGGCAAATGAAGAGCTGAGGCCTGATTAAATAGAAGTGAGAGAAACATCTACAAGCTTCCAGAGGGCGCCCCAAAACCCTAATTTCAAATTCCACTTTTCCCTCCAAAAGATGGCGTCCTTTTTCCTCCATGAAATATTTCACTTTTTTAAAATAAACTTCATCTCTCAAAAGGGCGTCCCATTTAATAGTCACAAAATTTGACATTAAAATATAATTAATCTCCTTATGACGCCTTGACCCTCAAAGTCCCCTTTTTAAAAACAACTTAAAGTTGTACTGCTAGGCAAGGGGGTATAATATTAAAATAATAATATTATAATGAAAATACTTATCTCACCACCAAAAATGTGCCTGAGGCCAAGAACTGAAGTGCCAGCTGAAACAACTGCAGAAGAAGCCCAACTGATATGAACCCAAACTGTCCACTGCCAGAAATAGAATTTACTAAAAATAGTAAATTCGCGAAGTTGCTCGGAATGCCAAACTGAACACACCACTGCGAAGCTCTCTGAAAACCCAGAAAGAATCCGTAGTCAGAAACCCAAACTCCAAGCAACAACCACCTCAAAACTAGGAAACCCTAATTTCACCATCCGCACAGCCTACGGGTCTCTAGAATAGGCCAACGGTCAACAGAAATGATCACTTCTGAGAAGGGGACATTACAGTCCGCCCTCCCCAAGATTGCTTGCCCTCAAGCAATCGCAAGTCTGGATGCTGTAGAATCTCCTCATCCTCCCAAGTAGCATCCTCTAATGGTAAATTCTTCCACTTTACCAAATACTCTTTGATTGTTCTCCTCCTCAAGGAACGCTCTCTGAAATCAATAATCTGTTCTGGAACCAAAGTCAACTGCCCTTCTTCATCCAAAGGGGGTAATTGTGATGAAGCCACAACGTTGTGTCCAAGTGCCTTTTTGAGGCGAGACACATGGAAGACATTGTGGACCTTACTACTCAAAGGTAGTTCCAACTCATAGGCCACCGCTCCAACCTTCCTAACAACTTTGAATGGTCCATAGAAGCGTGGTTTCAGCTTCTCAGCTCCACTCTTCTTAAGTGTGGACTGTCTGTAGGGCTGAAGCCGAAGATATACCATGTCACCAACCTCAAATGAGCGCTCAACACGCTGCTGATCAGCGTACATCTTTTGCTGATTTTGTGCCATTTGAAGGTTGTCCTTCAAGGATTTCAAAACATCTTGCCTCTGCTGCAACCAATCCTTGGCTTGAGGAGCTTTGCTATCGCCAAACACCAAATCAGCAAAGCTTGGAGCCTCGTAACCATAGAGGGCCATGAATGGAGACATCTTTATTGACATGTGGAAAGATGAATTGTAGCAATATTCTCCCAAGTGGAGCCATTTTACCCATGCTCTTTGCTGTTCTGAGACATAATTTCTGAGATAGCCCTCCAACCATTTGTTCACAATCTCCGTTTGACCATCCGTTTGTGGGTGATAGCTAGTGCTTGGAGTAAGCACTGTACCACTCATCCTAAAAATTTCCTGCCAAAAGGTGCTTAGGAACTTGCTGTCCCTATCACTCACAATATTTTTAGGCAACCCATGCAGTCTAAACACTTCATGGAAGAACAAATCTGCAACTTGAGCTGCTGTAAATGTGCTTGTGATGGCGAAGAAATGAGAGAATTTGGTCAATCTATCCACTACAACATAAATGCAGTCTTTGCCTTGAGCCCTAGGCAACCCGGTGATGAAATCCATAGAGATACTTTCCCATTTTTGATTTGGAATGGGAAGTGGCTGCAGTAGACCAGCTGGAAGAGAGTGTTCATTTTTATTCATTTGACAAGTACTACACTCCTTGATGTGACGCTGAACATCATCTTTCAACCCCTTCCAGGAGAATCTCTCTCGAATCTGCTTGTATGTCTTGAAGTACCCTTGATGACCAGCAAGTGGACTGTCATGGAAAGTCACCAAAATCTTCTTAAGTTTGGAATCAGCCACCAAGAAGATTCTTCCCTTGTAGTGGATCAACCCATCAACTACCTTGTACCTTTCATCATGAAAAGTACCTTCAATAACGCTGGTTGCAAACTGATTTTTGGCATAATTAGCAAGCAACATCTCCTTCCAATCAGCATTAAGCTCACACAATGAGCTCAAGTGAGGCCTTCTGGACAAAGCATCAGCCACAATGTTATTCTTCCCTTTGACATACTCAATGTCAAAATCGTAAGCTTGTAGCTTACTCACCCACTTCTGCTGTCTCTCATTCAAGTCCTTCTGATGCATAAAGTGCTTGAGACTGTTGTGATCATTTTTGACCACAAATTTACTCCCCACCAGATACTGTCTGAACTTGGCTAATGCGTGCATGATTGCAAGCATTTCTTTATCATAGATAGAGTAGGTCCTTTCAACCCCTCTTAATTTTCTGCTTTCAAATACAATTGGATGCTTCTCTTGCATCAAAACAGCCCCAATACCTTCCCTTGATGCATCACACTGTAACTCGAAAGGTTTGGAGAAATCTGGTATGGCCAATACAGGACAAGAACTCATGATCTTCTTGAACTTATCAAACACATTTTGAGCCTTTTGTGACCACATGAAAGCCCCCTTTTTGGTGAGGTCAGTAAGAGGAGCAACACTTTGAGAATACCC
>VDFB02155742.1:0-26223 GCA_007258455.2 Sequoia sempervirens
TATGCAATCAATTTCACTTTCTAGGAATTTTGAAAAAATGGGCATTATGAGGGCACAAAATAGCTAAAATTGTAAATTGCAAAAAATAAATAAATTCTACATTATAATGCAATATCTAAAGTTCATTGAGGATGTCCTATGCTCTAATAAGGAGAGGTGGATTCCACACTTCTCACTTTCTCCAAGAGCACCCAAGTGTAGACACCTAAAAATGTCTAACACATTCTTCTAATTCATCATTTTTCGTCATCATCACTCATCGCCCCTTTCATCACTATTAATTAAATGATTTTCAATTATTTGATTAAACTAACCCATTATCCACATTAATTAAATAATTTTTAATTATTTAATTATTTCATCATTTTCCTTCATCACATTTAATTAAATAATTTTTAATTATTTAATTAGCTAATTATTCCTCAAAAATTAAATAAATTATTTAACTTATTTAGTTTGCACATTCCTCTAAAAATAAATAAAATCGCTATTTTATTTATTTCCTAATTATATCATTTCTATCTTTATTCTTCTAAAGCTAAATTTAGTGAGTGAATTGAACTTCACTTCACTTCATCTTTCCATGCAACTTCATACATGATCCTCTTGATATCTCATCAATCCTCATCTATCTATCATTTCATATCTCACCCCATTTCAATCCAATATCCTAAAACCTATAAATCCTCCATCCTTTGATCATTCAATATCTCCTCAAATTTGCAGCCAAACTATACTCAATTTTCATCACATTTTCTTAACAATTTTATGATATGTTTATGAGAAATCCACATATAATACTAAAAAAGCATAATCTTAACTTTACAAAGGAGTAAGGCTAGACATTTTCAATGGAGGTAAAGTAGATTAGATTAGATTTGATTTACATTCTCTTTGATTGATTGCATTTGAATTGTGCATATGCTCTATTGAGATTAGATCTATTTGGTAATTGAATTAAATTTTTGAATTGATTTCCTATTGCATTGAATTCATTGATCACTCAATTTATTCCCATTCACATTTTGGCATGCTTGGTGGGACCCACATCCTTATTTCTAATGTTCAATTGAGTTTCTTGGATATTTTTAGGTTACAAGTTACAATGATGTAATTGAACCTAGAACAACACTTATGGCAAAAAAATCAAGGCATTTGACACACATAATGACACCTTTGGAACTGATGCAGGGGCATCAACTATTCTCTTTAATTTTGTCATGTTCTAGTTTTGTATGTAGTTCCTGTCACCACAAGGATAGGAAGTTAAATAAATCAACATGCTTGCCTTAAGCCGACAAAAATGGACAATCAACAATTAATGTGTAGTTACATGAATTACTTACAAACTGCTGACAGGGAAGGAGTTGATTCGATGAAGCAGGTGAAATAGTGACTGTTGGAGAGGCTATGACGGTTTGAAAGAGTGGTTAGATTTGGTTATGATGATGACTTGGAATAGGAAGTAAAACCTTGGTAGGAGACTTAGCATAAAGAACATTGGGGGGTTTTGGTGGTGTAGCAAACATGGTCACACAGTTAAGAGGAGGCCATAATAGAAGATAGCAGAGTGTCGAATCGAACAATAAAGGAAACCGGATATATAGAGGGGACTAATTCATTGAAGCATTGAGAAGGAGAGGAGGACACGTAGCGTAAGAAAGCAGCACTAAATAGAATATAATGAATGTTATAGGAGGTGAGTTGATGCACACGATGTGAAATAAGTTGTGGAAGAAGGCTAAAGGTAAAAGATTGATGGTTTGGAAGCATGAAGAGACTTGGTTGAGTGAAAATTGGTGAATTTGGAGAGAGCTGAGAAGAGAGATTGAGAGGTGTAAACAAGAGGCACCTCGAATAGAGGCAGAAAGTAATTGGGCCAAAACGAACTCTAGTCTTGTATTGGGTAGCAAATGTTATTGATGTAATCTTCAATTTGAATGAATAAACTGATGAACAAATGATTATGTTAATTGGGCATGTTGTAGTTGTATGATTACTAATTTCTATCATAGATGGAGATTGTGTTTTGAATACCCGAACTTCCCATCATTATTGCCTCTATGTTAATGATTATAGTTATATCATAGTTTGTTAGTAATTGTTACCAGATTTTCACCTATGGCTCAATCAGGTAAAGCCCATTGATTTTTTGAAAGAAAAAAGGTACATTTTGTTAGCTTTCTTCATTACATTTAGATGTATAAATGGAAAAATCTAGAAAAGGATTACAATTACATATCATTACATTCATACACATGCATGTAATAGAAAGAGATTCTGACTTTTTAGAAAAAAAAAGTAATCTTTATTGAATGTATAAATGTTCATTATCTTATACAAGCCATGAGATTAACTTATCTTATTCAATACAAAGTATGAGCAACATATACATGAATAAGTATAGAGATAAAATGAACACGGATATAAAGAGCGTAACCAACCATTGCCCGTGAATGATTGGTTCTCATGCATCTTTTTCCTTGTTGTTGTCCCGAGCTTCATCCATCCCTTCTAGTTCATTTTGCTCCTAGTCTTGCACATGACATTAGCAATGGTGTTAGAGTATAATCTCAGCAATGACTAATTACATACATTACATACACATTCACCCTATCCATGCATACATTGATCATAATCTACATTAAGTAAACTAAATGCACATTTTAGATGTCCCTGAAAACCATCAGGTCAACAAACACATCTAAAATGTGGCATGTTTTTCTAACTCGTTTGCTTCATGTGTAGCTACAGGTGTAATCATGTCTTAATTCAACATGTGGGTTAAAATGAGGCTCCCACAAGGGTTGATCCTGGCATGCTGAGATATCAAATAATGAGCTCATTCAAGCTTATTTAAGAGGGAAATGCAATCTTAAGGTCATCTATGCAAGTTTTCAATGATAGTGAATAGGCATACATGTTAAATTCACAAAGCATTTTTTCAAGAGCAGTTGTAGAAGCTAAACCATCATATTATGGAAGCATCATATACACTAATGGAATCATACTCTGATAATTTTCAAATCATTAAGTAACGAAATATAGCTATCAAGAGTATGCACAAAATAGCCTTTTCAAAAGAAAATTATGCATGGCTGTAAGTAATTATTGTGAGATCAGCATGTTGATATTTTGTGTTTTTAAAAGAGGTATAAAAGGTAATTCATCTACTTGTGATAACTCGAAGAGGCACACATCAATTATGGTAGTAAGTGCTTGTCACAGTCATAAGTGTAATATGTTGGTTCTAGAAAGGTAGGAAGGATATACATAATATCATTGTGTTGAAATAGAATGCTCAAGAATATGGATGTTAGGTCTTCAAGGTTTGGATTCTGAGTAAGCTATCATTGTGGCTGAGCTTTGTTTCTGAATTAAGCTTATCATTCATTATACTATCATAGATTATTGATGTATGATGTCATCATAAAAGGAATAACATATGATGTGGGATTAATGCACAAGTGTTGTCTGAAGTGCTTACAGAGAAAAATACAATGCTATCAAATAATATGCCTTATTAATCTTCATTATGTGGAACAATGGAGTGTATGTCTTGACTTCAAAAGAATTCTACAATAAAAGCAAAGGTTTGTTATGAAGATATGATAATCCTAAAAGGGGGAAAATATGATACTATAATCAAAAGATCAAATAATATCACTATTTTGTAATAAAAAAACAACAGCTCCATTGATGTCTATCAAGGTCTTCATCTAATAATTGAAGGATAAATTCATCCTTGTGGAGTTTGAAAAAATAGATGCAACCTTTTTTAAGGTGTAATATTTATGATGATAGATATTTTTAAAGTGCAAATCAAGTATTTTAAAATACCATGTGAGAGAACAAATTATTTTCCTTAGTGAACAAGTATCAATTTGACATGAAGACATTTTTAGAAAGTACAGTGATTATTGCATCATCAGAATAAACAAAGGAAAATGAAGTGAGTAGCTACAAGATATCAAAAATGATAAGCTACAAAAGAAGAATAGAGAATATGAAACCATGCTGGAAAGTAAATGCTACAGGAATGCCTAAAAGAGATGTTATCTCATGGAATGAAATGATTGCAGGAGTAGACAAAATAGGTTTTGCAAGGAGGGTCTCCAAATCTTTGAATTAATGAAGCACTTTGGAACATATCCTGACATTTTAAGCTTTGCTTGTGTTCTATTTGCATGTGGCCATGGAGATTTATTGATACAGGGTTGCACATGCTTCAATCGTATGAGTAACCCTTATCACATCATACCTACAGTTGAGCACTATGTGTGCATGTTTGACCTTCTTGCTTGTACTTTGCAAGGGTTTCAAATTTTTTGCAAATCATTTCTTTTTCTTCACACAATCTTATCATAGTAAAGGTGATTATGATAATAATAGGCTGCAAAAGCACAAACAAAAAACATGTTAATTTCCACTGAAGAATGACAATGAAATTTTCAGAAATATGTGTAGAAATAACTGCAGTATTCATAATGGAGCTCGAAAATGCATTATCTCCATAATGGAAAAGCACATAACAAAAAACATATTCATTTTTCTGCATATGGCTTGATTTTGAGCATTTTATCTACAGGAAATGAAGTCAAAGAAAAATGCTTTCAGGAAAAGAACACAAGGAAAAAGCTACAAGAAGATCAAATGGTCGAGCCATGTGCTCAAATACTCACCCCCATGAAAACTCATTCACAAAAACTGGCTGCAAGTACGTGGCATCTCAAATGAAGTTACCCATGTAACAAATTGATGGAAAAATCATGAAGTCATGGCCTAGACAAGTTTCCATCTACATACAAGGCATGTTTTATTCAAAAATAATGAAAATACAAGATGAAATGACAAAGACCATGATAGTTAGAGTGATTATGGGTGAAATGCAAAAAATACACAGAGATATACAAAACATGTAGAGTTATGTGAGCCTTTCCTCTACGGAAAATGCAATAAATCGACAAAAAAAAAAAAAAAAGTTTCCTTTAGCTTGTTCAATGGTTTTTCCAAGATAAAATGCTTCTGTGATTGTGAAATCCACAATGAAAACCCTTCTACAAAGTTCCAAACCCTCATCAACTAGTGACATAGCTTCTTAATGAAGTTTTGAAGGCACAAATGAATGAGCTTTATTTATTTTTTGCTTATGATTTAGGGTTTCATACCCTAATGCAAATGTTAATAGAAGTTAGGCATTTTTCCTTCTTTTTCATAAAAATCATTGCAACCTTTGTGACTTTTTGCTTTTGCCTTGTATTTAGGCATGAATTATGTGATTTTTGGCATAGGATTTTTTATGTCCTTCCATTTTTATTTATGCCCTTTTTTTATTTATGAAACTTTGGAGCCACTTGTGTTTCCTTTCTATACGTATAAGTATTTTTAAAGACTTATAATTATTTCTTTTATTTTTGCATGTTATTTAAAAAATTGTAAACATTAAGTCTTTGGTGATGTTTTATAAATCATCTAAGACTTAAGTGTTCTTTTAAATGCAAAGATAATAGAGTTTTTCAAGTCATGAGGGGAAAGAAAGATAAGTCTTGATTTATGTCTTGAATACAAATAGGAGCATGTGCTTATGTGACCAAGTCATGAATAAATGGAGGATACTTTTGTATTTATCACATGCCAAGGATAAGGGGAAGTTGATTTCAATTTTCCAACACATGGACGAGAAATAGGAGCATTTATTTTCTTTTGAGGCAAAATTGGAGCTTTTGGAGGGAAATTTGAAGTGTCATCATATTAGATATGGTCAAATTGACATTTTCAACCTTTTGGAGCCTCTTTGGAGAAGAATCAGTTGCTAAAAAATAGGCTTTTTGAGGGCATACAAGTTCAAGAGTTTCTAGATCCTTTTTTGGTGGATCTTAGTTGGAGTTGGATATAATCACTTTTGTAACTCAATTGTAATCAATTCTTACTTGTTTCTTTTTCTCTTTTGTGACTTTTTGGCAATCCTTGGGGAAAAGATAGAGTTTTGTAACTCATTTTGAACATGAAATAATAGAGAAAACCTTGGTTATTGATGATTTTGAAGCTTTTTCCTTCTTTTTCCTTGCTTCATTGTGTACATTCAGATGATTTCATCAGGATATTTGTGAGGTATTGTTATTTCCTTACAGTCTTGTCTCATATTCAATACCTTTATGCAGGAGTTATTTTATGCAGGTCATAATCTACGTGAAGTTTAGTGAATGGCTTATAGTTGTGAAGTCACCTTCCTTCTAGGAGTCTGAGCATCAAGACCTTGTTATGAAATACTTATACAAAGACTTACAAGAATGAGTTGTGCAAGTTTATTTCAATCATTTTTTTAAAAAAAAGTTTTTACAATCTGAGATTTATGTTCAAGTTCAGTTTGGTGTATCACCTTAGGAGTAGTTGTTTTTAGTTTCAGTGCTCCTCTCTTTTCCTTACAAAATTAGTAGCTTTAGGTGAGTACCAAAAGGAATTCAACCTTCTCTGGAGGTTGACCTCTACTTATAAGTGAACCACAACTTTAGAGGTCTTCCCATGTTACATTGAAATGTCAAACTTCATGTTCAATAGGGTGCAATTTTAGTAGATAACAGTTTTGGCATGCCCAATGGGACTGTTCGAATCAGAACAGTTTAAAGAGTGTATATTGCTGGTGGTTTTTGATATGCAGCCAGTGAGTTTCAGGCCTTTCAAAGGTTAACATCAGCATATCATGGCGACTCCAATCATATCTTTTGGTTTTAGCAGCTCAGGTATCTACAATTAAATAAGGTGCGTTGTTTAGGCTTGCATATGTTTCATGTTTTACACATGCAATGTCTAGTTATCAGCTATACCATGGATTTTCACCTCCATTTCAAGAAAATCTTGCAAATTTTTCCTCTTATCAGCCATTTTATACAGAACAAACTATTGTTTTTATATCAAGTGACTTTGTAACAACAAATTACTAGCATTTTCATCATGTATCCCACCCTCCCACTCCTGGTCAACCTTTATATTAGCCATTATATAATCGAAATCAGCCCCAGGAGGAGGTTTTCAATGCTAACCAGTGTGACTATTTACATAATCAGCCTCCAAAGCATCCTTACCAAACTATAATGGACCTGCTCCAATAGTTTGACCATGTGTTGTGGGATTTGAGCCAAAGGTTTGAACATATGCAGATTAATGGTGTCAGAAGGTGTTCTCATACATGTATGGCATGTTGGTCGATGTCAAGAAGCAGAAAAAGCTTATTTCATAGTAGCAAGAGTTGGGATGTCAGTTTGAAGGTCTTGAGAGAGAGATAGTAGCCAAAGAGGAGAAAATGAAGTTCTTATATGCTCAGGTACAAGGTAGTCAGGCTTACTTAGATTATTGAGCACAAAGGTATGAGACACAAGAAGCCCTTTCCATTCCTAGTTTCAGCTCACCTCTTCCTGTAATGTTGAATCATTCAGTGAAAGAGAAGCCTTCCAAATATAGGTTTCTTAGCTTTAAACAAGAGAAAATTTCTAAGCCCTTTAGTGAGCCTATCAATGAGCCTTCTACCCTTAGGATTTCAACTTGGAAAGTCCCATCTCAGCCAACTTGTGAGGTTCCTTCATGTATCATGCAAATGAAACCATGCTCTAGCATCTAGGAAGTAAAAGAAGGGTAGACCTTTGACCAACACAACTCACTCAACTTGGACGAGACTAAAAATATTGATTTTTTGCATTTAGCTATGGAGGAAGATAGAAAGCAATAGCAACAAATGATTGAACAATAGGAAGACATTGGAGATTTATTGATCGATGATAATCAACAAGACAATGGAAGCTTAACTCAGGAAGAAAAGCCTAAAATTGAACCTGATACCTTCTTCCAGGATATGAGCTTTGATGTTTTCGAGCATACTATGGATGAGAAAGTTAATTTTAAACTTTTTGAAGAGATATGCATAGGTATAATTGAACAGTTTTGTTTAGAGTTGGATGCTGAGGAATCAAAAGAATCAGAAGAAGTTGATAATCACGATAATCTAGAACAACAACTTATAAAGGAGCTAAAACAATAGGAGGACCCTCATGAACCTGATTTGCAAGGTTATAACTGGTTAGAGGAGCTTCCATTTTGTTGTGCAGAGGAGCTTGAAACTACTAAATCACTTGAGCTTTTGCCTTCCTTCGTTGAGGAGGACAAGCCTAAGTTGGAATGTCTTTCTTTGTGTGATAATGAGAATTATGAGCAGCTCCTTTCTGGTGTATAAAAGAGCCAGAAACTGATGTTTTTATTGAAAGTGTGTTGGAGGAAGCCATTTCATTGTTCTTCATTGAAGGAATGAATGTTTATTCGGGAAAGCATGAGCATATTGAGGAGGGTTCCATTTCTTCACCAAGTCAGCCACAAGGGTTGGGCTTTCCTAACCAACAAGGTGATAAAATGGCAGTCCATGAGGGAGAGATCAACAAAGAAAATTTCAGCTTTTCCCTTACAAGAGGCTTCCCTATCATATATTTATCCCAGATGGAGTCTAATACAACACCAATGATCAATCATGCACCCATACATGAAGGTACAATAAAATATGGTATCCAAGATGCACTATCAGTTAAACAAGAGTATGTTCAACTCCAATTCACTTATTCTCCTTTGATTGACAATACACATGGTTTGTTTAGTGAGGTAAGTGAACTTATTCACCTCTTTCAAGAGGCAGTGCATCGTCTTGTTAAACTTTTTTCTATGTCTCACTTTTACTCAGCTATCCTTAAGCATGCCAATCATTATATTTTGAGAAGAAATGGTAGCTATTTTAGTCATCCTGTTTTGTTTGACCAGTTTCTTACTAGTTAGTGTAGGGTAGGTTTAGTTGCAATATTTCAATTCCCTAAGTGTTGTTCCAGCACAATTAGATAGTTTCCCTTCTGTAATTTTCTTGTTTTCAATAAGTTTCCAGGTGACCTGATCTATTTCAATAGGTTACAAGTGAGTTACAACCATGTACAAAGCTACTACTCTAGGTATGTTTCTGAATTTTCCAAGTGACTCCATTCCCAATGGACAATCCTAGGCAACTAGTTTTCATGTTTAGCAAGCAAACATCCAGCAAATGTCCCCAAAAATGTTACCATATTTTCACCTATGGCTCAATCAAGTAGAGCCCATTGATTTTTTGAAAGAAAAGTGGTATATTTTGTTAACTTTCTTCATTACATTCAGATGTATAAATGGAAAAATATAGAAAAGGATTATAATTACATATCATTACATTCATACACATGCATGTAATAAAAAGACATTTTGATCTTTTTTAGAAAAAAAAGGCAATATTTATTGAATGTATAAATGTTCATTATCTCATACAATCCATGAGATTAACTTAGCTTATTCAATACAAAGTATGAGCAACATATATATGAATAAGTACAAAGATAAAATGAATGCGCATATGAAGAGGGTAACCAACCATTGCCTATGAATGACTGGTTCTCATGCATCTTTTTCCTTGCCACTGTCTCAAGCTTCATCCATCCCTTTAATACGAGGCTCCCACAAGGGTTGAGCCCGACATGTTGAGATATCAAATAATGAGCTCATTCAAGCTTATTTAAGAGGGAAATGCAATCTTAAGGTAATCTATGCAAGTTTTCAATGATAGTGAATAGGCATACATGTTAAATTCACAAAGCATTTTTTCAAGGAGCAGTTGTAGAAGATAAATCGTCATATTATGGCAGCCTCATATGCACTAATGGAATCATACTATAATAATGTTCACAAGCATTAAGTAACAAAATACAACTATCAAGAGTATGCACAAAATAGTTTTTTTTTTTAAATTATGCATGGCTATAAGTGATTATTATGAGATTAGCATGTTGATATTTTGTGTTTTTAAAAGAGGTATAAAAGGTAATTCATCTACTTGTGATAACTTGAAGAGGCACACATCAATTATGGTAGTAAGTGCTTGTCATAGTCATAAGCGTAATATGTTGGTTCTAGAAAGGCAGGAAGGATAGACATAATATCATTGTATTGAAATAGAATGCTCAAGAATGTGGATGTCAGGTCTTCAAGGTTTGGATTCTGAGTAAGCTATCATTGTGGTTGAGATTTGTTTCTGAATTAAGCTTATCATTCATTATACTATCACAGATTATTGATGTATGATGTCATCATAAAAGGAATAACATATGATGTGGGATTAATGCACAAGTGTTGACTGAAGTGCTTATAGAGAAAAATAAAGTGCTATCAAATAATATGCCTTATTAATCTTCATTATTTGGAACAATGGAGTGTATGTCTTGACTTTAAAAGAATGCTACAATAAGAGAAAAGTTTTGTTATGAAGATATGATACTATAATCAAAAGATCAAATAATATCACTATTTTGTAATAAAAAAACAACAACTCCATTGATGTCTTTCAAGGTCTTCATCTAATAATTGAAGGATAAATTCACCCTCATGGAGTTTGAACAAACAGATGCAACCTTTTTTAACTAGGCGTAATATGCATGATGATAGAAATTTTTAAAGTGCAAATCAAGTATTTTAAAATACCATGTGAGAGAACAAATTATTTTCCTTAGTGAACAAGTATCAATTTGACATGAAGACATTTTTAGAAAGTACAATGATTATTGCATCATCAGAATAAACAAAGGAAAATGAAGTGAGTAGCTACAAGATATCAAAAATGATAAGCTACAAAAGAAGAATAGAGAATATGAAACCATGCTGGAAAGTAAATGCTGCAGGAATGCCTAAAAGAGATGTTATCTCATGGAATAAAATGATTGCAGGAGTAGACAAAATAGGTTTTGCAAGGAGGGTCTCCAAATCTTTGAATTAATGAAGCACTTTGGAACATATCCTGACATTTTAAGCTTTGCTTGTGTTCTATTTGCATGTGGCCATGGAGATTTATTAATACAGGGTTGCACATGCTTCAATCATATGAGTAACCCTTATCAAATCATACCTATAGTTGAGCACTATGTGTGCATGTTTGACCTTCTTGCTTGTACTTTGCAAGGGTTTCAAATTTTTTGCAAATCATTTATTTTTCTTCACATAAGATCTTATCATAGTAAAGGTGATTATGATAATAATAGGCTACAAAATCACAAACAAAAAACATGGGAATTTCCATTGAAGAATGACAATGAAATCTACAGAGGTACGCACAAAAATAACTGCAATATTCATAATGGAGCTCAAAAATGAATTATCTCCATAATGGAAAAGCACAAAACAAAAAACATATTCATTTTTCTGTGTGTGGCTTGATTTTGAGCATTTTATCTATAGGAAATGAAGTCAAAGAAAAATGCTTTCGGGAAAAGAGCACAAGAAAAAAGCTACAGGAAAATCAAATGGTCAATCTATGTGCTCAAATACTTGCCCCCCATGAAAACTCATTCACAAACGCTGGTTGCAAGTACGTGGAATCTCAAATGAAGTTACCCATGTAACAAATCGATGAAAAAATCATGAGGCCATGACCTGGACAAGTTTCCATCTACATACAAGGCATGTTTTATTCAGAAATAATGAAAATACAAGATGAAATGATAGAGACCATGATGGCCAGAGTGATTATGGGAGAAATGCAAAAAATACACAGAGATATACAGAACATGCAAAGTTATGTGAGCCTTTTCTCTATAGAAAATGCAATAAATCAACAGAAAAAAAGTTACCTTCAGCTTGTTCAATGGTTTTACCAAGATAAAATGCCTTTGTGACTGTGAAATCCACAATGAAAACCCTTCTACAGAGTTCCAAACCCTCATCAACTAGCGGTGTAGCTTCTTCATAAATTTTTGAAGGCGCAAATGAATGAGCCTTATTTATTTTTTGCTTTTGATTTAGGGTTTCATACCCTAATGCAAATGACGATAGAAGTTAGGCATTTTTCCTTCTTTTTCATAAAAATCATTGCAACCTTCGTTACTTTTTGCTTTTGCCTTGTATTTAGGCATGAAGGATGTGATTTTTGACATAGGCTTTTTTATGCCCTTTCATTTTTATTTATGCCCTTTTTTTATTTATGAAACTTTGGATCCCGTGGGGGAAACAAGTCTTATGACTTGTGTTTCCTTTCTATACATATAAGTCTTTTTAAAGACTTATAATTATTTCTTTTAATTTTGCATGTTATTTAAAAATTTGTAAACATTAAGTCTTTGGTGATGTTTTATAAATCACCTAAGACTTAAGTGTTCTTTTAAATGCAAAGATAATAGAGTTTTTCAAGTCATGAGGGGAAAGAAAGATAAGTCTTGATTTATGACTTGAATACAAATAGGAGCATGTGCTTATGTGACCAAGTCATGAATAAATGGAGGATACTTTTGTATTTATCACATGCCAAGGATAAGGGGAAGTTGATTTCAGTTTTCCAACACATGGACAAGAAATAGGAGCATTTATTTGCTTTTGAGGCAAAATTGGAGCTTTTGGAGGGAAATTTGAAGTGTCATCATATTAGATATGGTCAAATTGATTTTTTAACCTTTTGGAGCCTCTTTGGAGAAGAATCACTTGCTAAAAAATAGGCTTTTTGAGGGCATACGGGTTCAAGAGTTTCTAGATCCTTTTTTGTGGATCTTAGTTGGAGTTGGATATAATCACTTTTGTAACTCAATTGTAATTAGTTCTTGCTTGTTGCTTTTTCTCTTTTGTGACCATTTGGCAGTCCTTGGGGAAAAGATAGAGTTTTATAACTCATTTTGAACATGAAATAATAGAGAAAACCTTGGTTATTGATGATTTTGAAGTTTTTTCCTTCTTTTCCCTTGCTTCATTGTGTACATTCAGATGATTTGATCAGGCTATCTGTGAGGTATTGCTATTTTCTTATAGTCTTGTCTCATATTCAAGAGTTAGTTTATGCAAGTCATAATCAGCGTCAAGTTTAGTGAATGGCTTATAGTTGTGAAGTCACGTTCCTTCTAGGAGTCTGAACATCAAGACCTTGTTATGAAATACTTATGAAAATACTTGCAAGAATGAGTTGTGCAAGTTTATTTTCAATCATTTTTAAAAAAATAGTGTTTAAAATATGAGATTTATGTTCAAGTTCAGTTTGGGGTATCACCTCAGGAGTAGTTTTTAGTTTCAGTACTCCTCCCTTTTCCTTACAAAATTAGTAGCTTTAGGTGAGTACCAAAAGGAAGCTGACCTTCTTCGAAGGTTGAGCTCTGCTTATGAGTGACCCACAACTTTAGAGGTCTTCCTATGTTACATTGAAATTATGTTGAACTTCATGTTCAATAGGGTGCAATTTCGGTAGATAATAGTAACTTGTGGAAGCCCACTAAGGGTTAGGATGAACTATGTTACTCAGTGTGATGGTGGATTAGCGATTCAGTCTAAGGTGTGATTTTTTGACTTACATTAGATTGGTATCAAAGCCCTAAAAGATCTAGGCATAATAAGTTGAGAGTTTATAAGGTGTGATGATGAAGTTAGTTGTTTCCATTAATTCGTGGACAAGGACATATGTTGCAGAATGAAAGGTTGTTACTAAAAGATCTGGGCAGATAATATAGAGGGTGATATTAATTCTTGTTGAAATATGAGATTGCAGTTTGTTGTGTGTTGCAGATTGATGAGGTAATAGAAAAGGGGTGGAACCAAAAGACTGGGTAGAATGGAAAAGAAAGAAGTCCTAGGTGAGGTGTTAGAAGATTAGAAGATGTAGGAGCAAACTGGGAAAGAAAGTCTCATAAAGAGAGACAAGAGGAAAGCATAATTTGAGAAGGGATGTAGAAAAATATAAGCACTGGCTTGAAGAAAGAAACCAAGATTATGTTTGGGTTTGGCCAATGAAAAAGAAAGTAAAGTGGCCTATGAAGGAGATTGTGAAGAAAAGAAGAAGGCAAGATATGGATGCCTTAAGAAGAGAGGATAAGAGTATGAGTGGATACCAAAGAGATTGGGAAAACAAAGAGTTTCCTATTGAGCAACATGGACCAGAAGAGGTCAAGGAAGTTCTCATTGTGGTGAACTTGGAAAAATTCAAGAAGTGGAGCACCAAACAAGTTCAAGAAGAAGCATTTTGATAAGAGAGTAAATAGAAGAGGAAAGTGGTGATGAAGGAAGCTCTTATGGAGACATTGTGGTCTCTTATTTTATTGACTAATATTGTATTTAAGCATGTATATGTAGGTATGAAGAGCATTATAAGGGAGGTAAAGAATGAGACCTTGGAATGGATAAGAAAAGGATCTAGAAGAGCACCCATAGAAAGAGGTGAAAATGAGAGAAGAAGAAACAGAGTTGTAGCAGTTGGTGGAGTCAATATGCAAGGGAAATTTGCAACAGTTTTTTAGGAAGAAGTACAATACAATGAACTCAAATATGAAGATGAAAATGGTACTATAGTGTTACAGGATGATAATGAAAATGTTGAAGATGGCTTCGAATTTCAAGATGCCCTAGAAGTTACAGATGAAAGAAAAGAAGCCCACGAAAGGAAAGAGGTAAACAAAGAGGTTAGAGATGAGAGAAAATCTAAGCAATGGGGCATTGAACCTGTAAATGTGAGTGCAAGTAATGGTTTTGGCCAAGAAAGTAGAAACAATGATGTTGGATTACAAATGAATAGGGAGAAAAGGGAGATGAAGCTTTCGCATCTTACAAAAGATCATGGATACAAGGTGCTTAGTTGGAAAAGGAAACCCACTAAAATGGGGTAGCAAACAAAGGTTCAAAGTGAAATTGGAAAGAAAGAGAAAATTTATGAAGGAATTCAAGAGGACACCAGAATTTAGGAAGAATTGGCTAGAAAGGAGGCCTAGAGAAGATGATTTGAGGTTGAAATAGAGCATGGATTGAGAAGCACAAGTGCAGCGATGAAGGGACAACAGTCCAATAATAAAGTAAGGGTGGTAAAGCAAGCAACAACAAACAATTGTATTGTTGAGAAGACAATGCTCAAGATTTGGTAATATTAAGAAAATAACCAAGCCCATGAACAAGGATTCATGATAAAGGATGAAAAAGAGAATAAAGACCAAGGGTGAGTAGCAGCATTTGAGAAGAAGCAAAGTTCAAGCAAGGTAAAAGGTCAGTTATTTGATTATGATGATGAGGATTTTGAGGCTTTGAATGAAATTTATGATTGTGATATGGATATGTGGAGAATGATAGATGAGAAAGGTGGGAGAAGAAGTAAACATTAGAAGAGAAAAAAAAGTAAAAACAGGTAGATTGAGAAGGATGGAAGGGGGAAAAGTAAAATTAAGATGGCTATGAATGAGGAATTAGAGAAGATCACCCAAAGGAAAGAGTGTGCAACAAATATGAGAGTATGAAAAGATGAAGGGCTAGAAGGAGATATTGGGGCAATAGTAGAAGACAAAGAATTTCATGATGAAGAGGGCACGAGGAGAAGATTGAATAAGAATGTAGTAGGAAGGCTGATTATATTGGAGAAGCAATGGTCAAAAATGGAGAAAACAAACAAGAGTATGAGGAAGACATTATAGACATGGATATGGAAAAATGAGAAGCAGATGACTACAAAGAAGAGGATTTATGGAAAAGATATGTAGCAATCAAACAAGAGTGGAATAATAAGCTTGAAGTCAAATAGATAGAATGGGAAATCCAAATGTGTAGATGGAGGTTATCGTTGTGGATCAAGAGGTTGTTGTTGTGAAAGAGGCAAATTTTGGAAAAAAATATTGTGAGTTCGGGTGTAAATAATCAAGCTAATAATGATATCTTGTTGTAGTGGTTGGCCATGGGGGAAGTATGGCTGGAAAAGGTGTTAAGTGAGTGGTAGAAAGTGGAAATGAGATAGTATGTGCAGTTGAGATAGGGGTTGATATGTAGATGTATGAAATGAGTAAACTAGAAGACATGGAAATCTTTATTTTCCTTGTTGATGACTAGATGTGAAAAAATAGAAGGAAGATGATGAATGGGGGTTATGTTTTCATGAGTGAAGAGTTGAGTAGTGGAACACAGTATTAGAGGAAAAAGCGAAAGAAAAGAAGAGTTGATTGTGGACTTACGATATCATGTGCAAGAGCACATGATCTTTTAGTTCCCTAGGGAGTATGATGTAGGGGCATTGACTATTCTCTTTAATTTTGTCATGTTCTAGTTTTGAATGTATTCCCTGTCACCATAGGGATAGGAGGTTAAATAAATCAACATGCTTGCCTTAAGAAGGAAAAAATGGACAATCAGTGATTAGTGTGTAGTTACACAAATTAGTTACAAATTGTCGACAGGGAAGGAGTTGATAAGTAGGAGGTATTTTTCCACAGCGAGTCAAATTGTCGACAGGGAAGGAGTTGATTCAATGAAGCAGGTGAAATGGTGGTTGTTGTAGAGGCTATGATGGTTTGTAAGAGTGGTTAGATTCAGTTATGAACGATGAATGGGAAGTAAAGTGTTGGTAAGAGACTTAGTGTAGAGAATATTGTGGGGTTTTGGTGGTGTAGCAAAGATGGTCGCACGGTTAAGAGAAGGAGGCCAAAATAGAAGATAACAGAGGGTCGAATCGAACAAGAAAGGAAACCGGATAGACAAAGGGGATCAATTCATTGAAGCGTTGAGAAGGAGAGGAGGACGTGTAACACAAGAAAGTGACACTCAATTTGCAGACAAAATGTAACGAATGTTTTGAGGAGGTGAGTTGATGCACACAATGTGAAATAAGTCATGGAAGAAGACTGAATGTAAAGGATCGATGGTTTGGAAGCATGGATAGACTTGGCTGAGTGCAGATTGGTGATTTCAAAGAGAGTTGAGAAGAGATATCGACAGGTGTAAAGAAGAGGCACGCCAAATAGAGGCAGAAAGTAATTGGGCCAAAATAAACTCCAGTCCCATATTGGGTAGCAAATTTTATTGATTTAATCTTTAATTTGAATGAATAAACTGATGAACAAATGATTCTATTAATTGGGCATGTTGTAGTTGTATGTTTACTAATTTTTGTCACAGATGGAGATTAGGTTTTGAATACCTAAACTTCCTATCATTATTGCCTCTATGTTAATGATTATAGTTCTATCACAGTTTGTCAGTAAGCTATGGAAGCCCACTAAGTGTTAGGATGAAGAACTTTGTTACTCAATTTGATGGTGGATTAGCAAGTCGGTTTAAGGTGTGTGGTTCTTATTTGCATCAGGAACCCACAATGTCACTTTTAAAGCTACATTGACACATTTTATTTCTCTATGGTTATTGTTTTGCAAGTTTAAATTTTTTGCATGGTGACGTATTTGAAGTTACTATGACACATTTGAGGATGGATCAATGCTTTTTATCTTACAATGATGCTTTTGAAATGTATATAACAATGCATTTGACACCCATAATGACACTTTTGATAGGTAAATTGATGCATCTATAGGTATATCGATGCATTTGAAATTCACATGATGCATTTGATATTTATGATACATTGATTCAATTAATTAGATTTTTCTAACCCTAATATTTTCTCAATTTTTAGAACTAATGTATCTTTGCAGAATTGGAAAATGTTGGAAGAGTGGTAAAAATATACTATTGATGTATCTAATGTAGGGAAGAATATTTCAGTTGCTTTAATTTCTAGCATACTTCACACTTTGTTTGGGCTAGAATTAATGAACTATATGTTGTGTTTGGTGAAAATATAGCATGTATTCACTCTCCTTGAAATTTTTGCTAGCCTAGAGATCAAAACCACTCTTATTTTTTATGTATTATACACACCCAAGGAGTACTAGGAAAGTGTGCTCTTCTCTTGTGCTTCGTATAAGCCAGAAAATCAGAAACACTAGTATCTTATGTTTATTACAATAGGAGGATTTATTAGGGATTTCATCATCCCAAGGGTGACCTCAACCATGTTTATTGGTAGGTTATATAAAGAGGGGATAAAAAAATTGTACTTGTAGGTGTGGCCAACGTCATTAAAGCCAAGCTAAAAGACCCTTGATTCATCAAGACTTGTTTGGTGAGGAGAAGAAGGGAGACCCCCCTCATCTCAGGAACTTTTAGATAGTATCACTATTATTAGAACCACTATGAACCATTCTTATTTAGAGACCTAAGATTGATGGTCATTAATCTAGTGTGGTTCAAGGTACAATATCATGCTTGAAGTTACTAAACATGTATCATCCTAAGGAGAGAGAATTTATTTGGGGGTGTAAGAACCTACAAGGGAAGGAGGAAGGTAATCCCTTGTGGCACTAGAGACCTAGATATTCCCTCTTGAGAGTGGAGTTTACATCAAAATTATCCTATGATTTTTTATTGCTTGGGCCCACACTAGTGCAACACACCTTTAATACTAGCTAGGCTATACTTCTTGGTGTGCTTTTATTAAGGAGACTCATGAATACCAATCATACCATACCTTGGAGTTAGTTTGATACTATTATATTCTATTTTTTATCTCTTTCCAATCAAAATTATTCAATATCAGTCTCACAACTTGTCAAAATTAGTCAAAGCCTACAAAATTTTAGTTACAATCATAGAATTGTACATTTGACTATTACTGTGATGCATACATTGTTACAATGACACATCTAATTATCCATCAATAAATTTGATATGCATAATGGTGAATATGATCTACACATCGACACTTTTGACCATACTTCAATACATCTAATCTAAACTTGTTATGTCAACCTAAAACCTACGTTTTCATATAGTGATGCATCTGATAGTATAGTGATTCCTTTGAAGAATAGTGACGACTTTGAAAGACACGGTAATACCTTTGAAACCTAAATTGATGTATTTGATCCTATTTTGATGTATCTAACACCTATCTTGACACATTTGATACTTGTAGTGACACCTTTGAAACTTACATCAATTTATTTGACTATTTAAACAATTTCCTAGAATACTCCAATTTTCATTTTATTAGAATTTTTTAGCACACAAACCTATGATTTGAGACCTATAGTACAAAATACCTACAACCAACACTCATCATTCAAAAACCAAACCAATTTTTACATCCATTTCATACAATTCATCTTGGAATTTTACGGTTATCTATCTTAACTTTTGTTACACCCCAATTGTGTTATTACCTATTTACTATTATTGTATTAGGGTAAATATTGCATATGTGAATGTAATTAGAATTCTGAATGAGAATAAATTGTGCTTGCACTTTGTTATCAATGAATTATGAATGAATGTTATTTCATTTATTGATATGTGCAGAAATGCATATATGTGAAATGGATGGTTGTTGAATTGGATACTCTAACTATGGAGAAATATTGTGTAATGCATATTTTTTTGAATAGTTGACTACCATGGGAATGTGTTAGTTGGATGCAGGTATATATTCAATCCTCCAGGTGGACAGGAAGTATCACTCAAGAGAATAACTTGGTTGGGTAACCAATAATGTAACCTATCCGAGCTTACACACACACTCACAATAGAATGGTTGAGTAAATTTATTATGTTGGGAATTAGTAAGTCATCCTTAGTATGATGTGTTTGCATTAGTAAGGGGCTTGATTACTATTGAGTGCATTCTTGGATGATGTTTATATGTTTAGAGCTTATGATTTCTTCCCTATATTACTATTCTTACATATTGATGAGGTGAAAACACATGGAATGTATGTATATGTATGCATATGCATGTCGACGATAGACCAAACACATAAAGGAACATGCACATGGGAGTACATAGGTAGACATACCTATGCACGAATATGAACGGGTTTTTTATGAGCAAGGAACTATCGAATGGAAAATACGACATGAATGTGTATATGTATTAATACACTACATGTTTATTCCCTATCAACATGACAGTAATTGTGTATGTGCTTGATCGTGCAATTGAATGTGTTTATATATATATAAGATATATACATATATCAATATGTATACATGTATCGATCCATACATATGTTTTACAAACAAAAATGTCCATACAGATATATGAGGATATGTATACATACATATACATGTACATAGAGGAATATATATATATATATAGTCAATATGATTATTATTAATATATGAATGTTAACTTTTTCGTATTCAATTGTATATCAAATGTATACATACATGATTTACATGAGGTATATATATGTGATACTTGGAGGTTGATTATTATATATGCTTAGAGGTTGATTTATATATATAAATCATAGGTCAATTTGTATGTAATATATGCAGAGCATTTAAAGGCTGAATAATAAATATGTTGACATTGAATAAAGGTCAAACCATATGCAAAGTATTGTGCAGCAATAAAGGTCGATATGGAAGAAAACCATAGTCGAATACTATTGAAATGCATCTTTAGATTATTAACAACAAACATTGGGTGCTTTAATACAAAGCGATGGAATATTTAATAGCTACAATATAAAGTATAATCGTATGAGAATAGGAAAAGTGTACAACAAGTTATGAGTTGGTCAATGCACAAAATAAACGCCATTATTGAGGAGCGACTCATTTATGCTATGTTGCTCAACAAAAATATGACCAAGTCGACATGGTATAGGTGTTTTCAGTAAACAAAGGATTGTTTCAATAAGTATAACCACACCATGTAATAAGGAAGTTGGCTGAATACTTGGCTCCAACATATATAAGCTCTTAAATCTGTAGAATTCTTTTATGGTTACAATTCAACTGTCATCATTTGGGCATGTGCACATTTCAATTAGTATTTTGTTACTATCAATGAGAAGGGTTGATCTGTAGCATTTTATGTTGAGTTTGCATTTAGTTTGTTTCCACCTTTAAGCTGAGAGATGTGAGTCAGATTGCATGGATAAATGTGTCAACTAGCATTCCTTTTCTGTAGGTTGCAATGTCTCATTTTTCTATATAAATAGAGAGGCTAGTTCTCTCATTTGGGGGACACACTATTCTACATTATTCTGCAATTGTATTCGGGAAGATTAGATCCTCATGTCTTTTACAGGCATGAGGATCTAATCTTCCCACATTTGTCTTTATTTATGAAAGATTGAATTTTTAATGCTTTATTTGAACTACTTGAGATTAATTTCAATAGGAAAACATAGCATTTTCTTTGGAAAGGAAAAAGAAGTTGTTTTATGCTTTTTTGTGAAAGTGCTTGTAATTACTCCATAATAGGAGAGGTTTTTTGTCATTAGTAATTAATCCATAATTACAACAACAACAACAAGAAGCCTTAGTCACTCAACAACAATAAGAAGCAACCTTAGTCGTACAACAACAACAAGTGCAACAAGAAGCCTTAGTTGCACAACAATAACAACAACAACAAAAAGCACAACAAGTAGCCCTAGTGGCCCAACAACAACAACTAGGCTTATACTATAATCCTCAACAAAACATCGTCAATCCAAATATGTTAGGAGCATATACAAATCTACTGCCATCACCTTCACAATATCCCACACCATCATACACACCATAAAACACCCCATCATATCAAAATCCCACTTACAATTCACCCACCATCCCACAATACACACCTTATGCTCCTCTACCAAATCCACAAGATGATATGGAATCACAACTCAAGGCACTAATGCAACAAATGCAAGACATTCAAATGGGAAAAATGAAGAAACTCCATACATAATAAAACTTGTGTCTATACCCATTCGATAGAAACATCACAATGGTACCATTCCCTCCTAGTTTTGAGGTCCCTAAATTTGATAAATACAAAGGGAGGGGAAATCCTTTTGATCACATCAAAGAATTCAACATCATGTGTATGGAGGTTTCCTATAATGATTTCTACTTGATGTTCCTCTTTCCACAAAGTTTGACAGGCCCAACCATCAGTTGGCTTTCACAATTACCTCCAAGTATCAAAACCTTCCAAGAAATCATTGATATATTCATAGATCACTTCTCCTTTAATCTTGACATGGACGTAATCTTAGAAGAGTTATACACTCTCAAGAAAAAAAAGGAGAATCCTTCACTAATTTCTTACAATGATGGAGGCAAAGAGCTAGTAAGAGCAAGTGGCCCTTTCCTAAAGAACAACAAGTAGGAATTATCATTACTAATGTTAACGGGGATCTATCCTTCCACTTGAATATGCAATGTATCACCACTTATGATGAGCTTGTCCCTAGGGCCCTCAACATTGAGTGAGCTCTAAACTCATAGGGAAACACACAAGTATATCTAGAGACAACCACCCATCCACTAGTTCTAATGACAAACCCCACTTTTGGGCCAAGAATAAGAATGTTACTAGTGATGGTGTTGTTGATGCAAAGGTGGTATTAATTGCTCCTAGGAAAGAAAATACCCAAAACATGAATACACAACAACCATCCACACCACCATCAAACAATCAAACAAAAATCAATGCTACAAACATTCAACATGGACAACAAAGAACAAACAGTGCTCCTAAGTGACAATTCAATCCCTTAGGGGAAACTATGGAAGATGTGTTGAAGACATTGATACAGTCTAATCTTATCACACTCCCATATTTCTAAAACTATCAAGAGCCACAAGTCAAACCTCATAGCTATAGAGACGATCATTCATGTGAATTTCAATGATACAAAGGTCATAGCACACAAAAAAAAATTAGACTCAAACATCTAATAGAAGATCTTATTGAAAAAGGGATACATTGATGTCGATCAAAAATTTGGGAATGAAAATCTAAAAATTTATGCAAACCCTATTTCTGATCATACAAAAGAAAAATATTCAAGAAAGGCCTCAACCTCAAATAACATGAACCATACTCATGATACCATGGTGGGACACATTTATGGTATTCATTCATCACAACATGAGGAATCATACATACATCAAGATGCTATTTTAAAACAAAGTCCAAACCCATCAATAATGTGTAGCAATATTTCATACCATAATGGCATCAAGTATGTATCAGATTGCAATATCTCTCCCACATATGAATTCATGATTGGGCATGTAGAAGAAGTTCCAAACAAGCAATAAATATCCCTTATTACACCCATACCCACAAATTATTGTGAAGAGTCTTTTACCGATGATATATCATCCACCCAAGGATCATGTCAAGAGAGGCTCTTGAGGATATCAAAAGTTAATCCAAATTGAGTCAGTATCAAGAACTTCCCCTGTCCCTAGAGTTTCACCAAGAGCTAAGGGACATCTTCCAAACCATTTTAAACTCTAAAGATTTCCCTGATATCACCACTGAGATGTTTCTTTCTGAAAAATATATAGACGTTCTTCATACAAAACAAGAGTCTTCCACTCTTGGTATTCCTACACAAGAGAAAGCAATGGTTGAGATTCTTGATTCTTACAGTAATTGTGCATCATTGACATCTTTTGAATCAACACCAATATCTTTTGAAGTAGTATCAACAAATAATGATATCATAGAAACAAAGCAAATAGTTCATATTCCTGAACAACAAGAACCCATAACAATATCATGTGTTCATGACAAATCATATTTAGTGGCTATGGATTAAAGGATACATTATCAAGGCAAAGGATTAGGTATTGTTAACACCTTTACAACACCAGAGGCAATCTTGACTATAACAAACATCAACATATGGGGCACGAAGGATCCTTATGATGAAAATACTATCAACACTACAACTAGTCATATCATGAATTAGCATCCACCCATCATCTCATACTCAAATGGGGACCAACATAAAAAGAAATATTCATATCAAAGTAAGGAGAAGATTATCAAAGAAAACAAAGCAGTAAAACAAAAAGGACACATCAAGTACAAATGGATACCAAAGAAAAATAAAGAAAATCATCCCTCCAAAACTCCATTAGTCAAAGAAACTATGGGGAAAATAGAAAAGGGAAATGTATCCATCAAAAGCATCCTCAAATACAAAAGCAAGCTTCTCAATCAAGGAAAAAATTATATCTAGTGATTGGTCCTAATTCCACTCAAAGCTTCATTTCCACCCATCATTTCTCATCTTCCCAAGTTTGGAGAGTCAAAGGTTCCAAACCATCTACCAATCCATCTCATATTCCTTTACATATAACAGCATACACTCCATCCATGATATCCAATTCTCGCATTGACCATGTGTTGGTAGCTACCCTTCATCATAAGGATTCCAAAGGTACCATATCACAATGTGTGCACATAGATAAGGTTAATTCTAGTATCCACAAGGTAGATCAGAGTTCTTCAAAATTGCACCCAAGTGCTCATATTTTAGCAAAGAAGCTTCTTCAAGCAGGGTATCATTAGCACGTTATGACAATGGCCTCTACATCAATACCACCAGGTGGTTCAACATGAGGGTAAAATTTTTCATTTGAAAAATCAAAAAATCTAGAGAATAGTAAAAATAAAAATCATCCTCTAATGAAAACCACTATGGTGGTGCTTTGGGAAAGTACTATGATGAAAACCTGGAAAACATGCATCATGAGTAGAATTGAGCATCTATATGATCCTTCTCAGATAGAAGCATCTAATCCTTTTCATGATAAATCCAATGTTCCCTACATCCATCCAATCCATATTTATCCAAATATTCTCATTTATCTTGATCTTGACAAAGATTTAGCATATACTTCAACTCTACTCATGGAAAAATTTTGACAAGTTCTTTGCCATTTTATCCCATGAAGTCCCATAGCCCATATCTAGCATGATAAAAACATTGTTAAACTCTACGCAAATACATTGCCTATGTTGGTTTGTCCATTGATCTATGAAACATTGCTAGACATTGGGGGCAGGTTATTGAACTCTGATTTCAAATAACTCTTGATTCATGTCTTATATCTCACAAACTGACATTGACATCGTGATCTAGGTATTGTTAACCTTAAAATCTCTCAAAAATCCCAAAAACATTCATAAAATCTCATCAAAAATCTAAAAACACTTGCAAAATCCAAAACATCCAAAAACATTCAAAATCTTGTACAACTAAAATCCAAAAACATTCAAAATTTGTAAAGTCAAAAATCCCAAAAACATCCAAATCACATCAAAATCCCTAAAAAGGTCAAAACATCAAAAAATGAAAAATAGAACCATGTCGAACTACATTGCCTCTGAGCTTGAACGTAGGCAAGGCCATCACTAATGCGCCCCCGAGACATTTTAGGTTAGCAGGACCCATCATAATAAATTAACAATCCATTAACTATTCATTTCTCATCAAAAATAAGTCAATTCATTTGTACTACGTGGTCTTTGCATGTATAACGTAGGCAAGGCTCATCTTTGATAAGCCCCCAAGGCCCCTAGGATAGTCATTTAGGTTAGGTTCTTGATCAAATCTCATAAAACCCCAAAACATTTGAAAACTTGGAAAAAACACAAAAACATTTAAAATTTGAAAAAGCCCAAAAAAATTGAAAATAATCAAAAACCCTAAACAACCTCAAATAATTGAAAACCAAAACATTCACATAAACATTCCAAAAGATTGAAAATAGCCTCAAAACATTTCAAAAGTTCATCAAAAACATTGAAATATTTGAAAACAAAACTCATCCATCTTGTTTCATCTCACCTCACCTGCAATAAATGTGCATCCATAATAAACTGATCATCATCTTCACCCTTTGGTAACACAAATAGAAACAAGCACAACAATCAACAAAAGTAAACTTCAAATGCAAAATCAAGATCAAAACAACAAACTTTAAATGCAGTCAAACTCTTGATCATTTTAGCAAACATGTCAATCAAACTTTATATCAAAAGCCTATCAAACAACTTATGAACCCATCATCATCCTATACAATGCATGCCCTAGGATATATCGTTCTAACAATGGGCATCATTTTGGATATCAATTTTGGATACTTATCCTCAGCAACACATTTTCTTTGGCAATAGATATGAATAACACTGACTATTTGCTCATTTTGTTCTTTTCTTTTGATTTATCTTATTGACTCATTCCAAGGACCTCTCAATGATGTCTATCTAAAATTATTTAGAGAGAAGGGAATGAGGAATTTATAATTATCTTTTGTTTGTTGTGCTTGTTGGATGTTCTTGTAGTATAACCTCGATGAATGCTTATCTTGGGTGTGCTAAGATAGTCTCAAGTAACAAAATAGTTATGACATATTAGGTTCTTCATACCTTTTGTGTATTAATCCCCTTAATTTTATGGCTCATTCTTTTACATGGTCAAACAAGGTTTATGTATGTTAGGTGTTAACAAGGATACTCTTATTTGTTTGTAGAGTCAAAGTCCATCACACAAGATACAAAGCCATCCTAGTTATCAATACCTTGATGCATCATGTCCATAT
>VDFB02155744.1:0-19999 GCA_007258455.2 Sequoia sempervirens
TGCATTAAATGGCATCGGGGATCGAGGTGAAGCGTTGGGACTTGGTGGCCATCGTGGCGAGGGGTACTTTGAGTAAGTTTAATATAGAGTTAAGCGACTTGGTATGCATCTCTATTACTTTACGTGTGTTGTTTTTGTGTTCTATAAGCACGTGTTCTGAGGAAGAGTTTGTAGCGACTGAGTAGGAGATGTTATAGTTGCAGAGTCCAGACCTAGAAACAAGTTACTTGAGGTGATAATTTGTTAATTTTGAGAGTTTCGTTACATTAAAGTGCATAATGAAGCTGTATTTCATAGTGCTCTATTGTGTGGCCGAGCAGGGGATTTAGTAGTTGCAGAATTGCGCACTAGACAACGAGAAACGAATTGCTTGAGGTTAGAAGAGGTAACTTTACATTGTTTTCTTCTATTTGATACGAGAAATGCAAGTAGGGTTTCATAGTGCTTTAAGGCATTCTTATACTTTGAGTATAAATTCGTATTTTAAACTACTTTTAGTATTATCTATTCGAATTTCTTGTTGAAATCACGAAGGTTTCCTCTAGTTTGATAGGAATTATGTAGAAACCACTCTTGTCTATTTTACTTCAAGCATGGCGAGGCCACCGTAAAATTTTGTATATTATTTTTTATTACTGCAAAGTAGTCCCATAATGAGAGCTTTGGAACCAAAATTATGTCAACGTGTGCGATAATGAGAGCTTTCGAACAATGAGTCGACAGTGTGTTGCTTTGAGCTTTTCTGTTGTCATCAAAGCATAAAGGATAGAGGGTTTTGTTAAAAGTCGTGGTTATTGTCCTCGTAGGCATAAATGCAAACAATGGGAGCATACAGAAAACAGGTGAACTCTTTGACAAAACCGTCAAAGAAAAACTATTATATATGATTATTTGTTTATCTATTCATTCATTTGTAGAACAAAAAATGGGAAACAAACCCTCTTGTCCATTTTACTTCATGCATGTGAGCCCTGGAAAGTTTGTATATTTTTAATTACTGGAAAGCGGTCCCATAAAGAGAGCTTTGGAACCAAAATAATGTCAACGTGTGCGATAATGAGAGCTTTCGAACAATGAGTCGACAGTGTGTTGCTTTGAGCTTTTCCGTTGTCATCAAAGCATAAAGGATAGAGGGGTTTTGTTAAAAGTCATGGTTATTGTCCTCGTAGGCATAAATGCAAACAATGGGAGCATACAGAAAATAGGTGAACTGTTTAACAAAATTCGTCAAAGAAAAACTATTATATATGATTATTTGTTTATATTTTCATTCATTTCTAGAACAAAAAATGGGAAACTAATACAACAGTAGGTAGTTATAACCCCCAAAAAGAATCAAACCTGGAACAAGAGCAACATCCAAAAAATTGCGCTTTAAAGTACCTAATGCACTAGAGAATTTACCATAGCAGAATAGAAATTTTGATTTGCACAGAGATAGACAAAAGAATGCAGTAGAAACCTATTTTGTGCCAGTAAGCATTTAAATTTGTCAGATGTCATGGTTATTGTTCTCATAGGCAGACATGTAAAATACGAAAGCATTTATAGGGCAAGTGAACTATTTTACAAAACTCCTCAGGAAAATGTGCTTCCGGGGAATGCAACGAGTATTAAATCTAGACACCTTGATATTCACATGTTAACTTTGGCATTTTTATCGAGTTGGTAGCTCTCATTTACTCTTCTTTCATCTGATATCTAATTAATTAGGTGGCTGTTAATTAGTCTTTAAATACATAATAATAAAAAGAAAGAAATAATTATAAATATCCTTGGGGACATTTTAATTATGGGTTGTGATTTGTACTTACATGTAGATGGATTAAGCACTCAAAAGTCACAGTATATGTAGCGTGTTAGCTAATAGGTCCATGTGACATTTTACTCATGTCAAAGTAGTCAATTCCATATTTGTCATTTATCCTTGTATCATTAGATAACTAATTAATTAGGTAGTTGTTAAATAGTCTTTAAATGCATAGTAATTAAGAGAAAGAACAAATTACAATTATCCTTGTACACATTTTACCTAGTGATCAAATTCAAGGAACAAACATACCAAGCAAACAACAATTTGAGATTTTGTAATTGGAAAACTTAGATTGAATGCTTGGGAAGTTAGAAAATTGTATCTTGGGGTTATAAAAAGCTATGCCAAATATGTTTTAGAATTCAAATTGCAATGTTGCCATAGAGCAGTGAAGTAATATTGCTTGATGAAATAATTTTAGACTTCGTGCAAAAGAGCAGTTAAATTCATTGCTAGAAGATTTGTGGTACAAGAACCTATGGCAACTAGTTTGTCTAGTTAATCTGATTTACATTTATACTTGTGTCTCTTGAATCTAAAAAATGCTTGCTAGTGTTTTATTGGTTTTGGCTATTAGTATCCATCGCAGTAGGAGTATTATATATTGCAATTGTAATTTTGGGAGTTGTTTGCATTTTGGTCATTTCCTTGAGCTTTATTGCTATTCTTTTAGAAAAACAAACAAATGGTCTTCGTTTTCTAATCAAAGCTTATTACATGGTGCAATGCTTTTGATTGGAGGAGGAGAGGTGGTGTAGCGGTCCAACTGTAGCAAATTCTTCAAGAAAAGAGTACAAGGTGAGTTTCTAGAATGAACCTTGTCCTTTGTTTACAATTGCATAGAGTAGACAAAGAAAAAGGTTAATTCAAGATTCTCACTATATTGATTGTACTTGTAGTCATACCGTTGCTTTTTGTTACAAGGACAATCTTTACAAATGGGTATTGTGAATGGCATATGCTATATGGTTCATAAAAATTAAGTGATTGGGGTTCAAAAGTAGATCTTTGTTGCAATAACATGATATTAGAAATGCAATTACTATCCAATCAATTTCTTTGGTGGTTGATTGCACTTTATAATTTAAACATAGTCTTTTTTATTTTTAGAGTTTGATTCTGAAGCCAAATGCATACTTTGATTCAAACTAGTGGCTGAAGATACATAATTCATTGATGCAAAATCAATGCATTGAATGGCATCTGACTAAAGGGGAGGTTGTTTGGATTGCTAATTAGTCTTTGAATATATAACAATTAAAAGAGAGAAATAAGTATAACTATCCTTGGCCACATTTCACATTTTCACCTTTCAATCAAATTCAATTAACAAAATAGCAGTTAAATGTAAAGAAGGTTCAAGGAGTATGCTGATAGAAAACCATATTCTGGACAATGGCTAGACAATGTGTTGAAATTGCTTTACAAACTTTGAAGCAAATGCATTTTTCCTTCTGTTTACTTTCATTGTACATCTTAAATGGAAGTTGGGTTTCGCATTGCTGCAATGCATTTGGATACTTTGATTATAAAATCATAGTTTAGATCATTTTAAGTGTTATCCATTCAAATCTTTCATCTAAGTCTCAGAGGCAATGCACGGCTGTCCCATAAAGATAGCTTTGGAACCAATGTGGTCTCATAAAGGATAGAGGAATATTGTCAAATATTGTGGTTATTGTCCTCATAGGCACACATGCAAAATATGGAAGCATATAGAAAGCAAGTGAACTCTTTAACAATCCCATGAAACATTGTCTTTCTATGCATCCATGCATACAAGTATGCATGTATATATGTGTGCATGTAATTATGTATATATGTATGCATGTATCTATGCTACCATGTATGTATGTGTGTATATAACAAATTACTATTGCATTTGCTTTAAATGCTTGTGTGCAGCTATGTGTCTATGTATACATTTTATCCAGCAATCAATGTCAATTAATAAACTAGCACTTGCACCTAAAGAATGTTCAAGGATTGTGCCAGTAGAGAACCATATGCATATCAATATGTAAGAGAACATGTATCTATGCATAGGTGTGTATGGATGCTAATTGTTCTAAATTCTGGTTGCATGTGATTGCATTAAACAATTAAGAATAAGTGCTAGATAATTGAAGTAAAATGACTCCATTCAGTTGGCAGATCAATATTTTCCAGCCCTTTACATGTTAACTGAGAGTTTTAAAGCTTTTGCTGTTCATTGGCAGCTAGTTTGGCATTGAACAACAGTAGAACTTGTTATGAAATGTGGTTTCATAGGCATTATGTAGAAACCCTTTTGTCCATTGTGCAGAGCTCTCCCATAGTGAGAGCTTTGGAGCCAATGTGCTTTGGACTTGTCACATAGTAAGAGCTTCAGAGGAATGTAAGGACAATGTGTTCAAAATGCTTTGGAAACTGTTAAGCAAACCAATTTAGAGAAGCGAACCCAAACTCTGCAATTGCTTTGAGCTTTTTGACTGTCAGCAAAGCATGAAGGATAGAGGAATTTTACTGTTATCAGATGTCATGGTTATTTTCCTCCTAGGCACACATGCAAAATATGGAGGCATAGACAGCACAAGTGAACTGTTTGACAAAATTTCTGGGTGAAATGTGGTCCCCTGGAATGCAATGAGTATTTAGTTTGCGCACCTTGATATTCACATGTTAACTTTGTCATTTTTATCTAGTGTCTAGTTCTCATTTACTCTTCTATCATCTCATATCTAATTAATTAGGTAACAGTTAATTAGTGTTTAAATACATAACATTTAAAAGGAAGCAATAGTTATAATTATCCTTGTGCACATTACACCTATAACTCAAAGCCAATTAACAAAGCAGCAATAGAAAACTATGTCCATGTTAATATGGTAGACAATATGTATTTGTGCATAATTCTATAAGGATACCATGTGTTGTGATTTCTGCTTGAATGAAGTTTGATGAAACAGTTGATAGTTATTGCTAGACAGCCAAATGAAATTAACTTAGGTAAATGGAAATAGAATGACCCCATCCAATTGCAAAATGAATATTTATGTGGCTTTTACATGATAGCAGGCTTACAGCCATGAGACTTCTTTGAAGCTTAAATGTCACAGTATATGTAGCATATTACCCAATAGCTCTATCTCACATTTCATTCATGTTGATTTAGGCAAGTTCATATTTCTCATTTACCCTTGTATCGTCTCATATTACTCATTGCATTCCCCGGAAGCACATTTTCCTGAGGAGTTTTGTAAAATAGTTCACTTGCATTATAAATGCTTTCGTATTTTACATGTTTTCCTATGAGAACAATCACCATGACCTCTGACAGAATATAAATGCTTGCTGGTAGAAAATAGGTTTCTACTGCATTCTTTTGTCTATCTCTGTGTAAATGAAAATTTGTATTCTGCTATGGTAAATTCTCTAGTGCATTAGGTACTTTAAAGCACAATTTTTTGGATGTTGCTCATGTTCCAGGTTTGATTCTTTTTGGGGGTTATAACTACCTATTGTTGTATTAGTTTCCCATTTTTCCTTCTACAAATGAATGAATATATAAACAAATAATCATATATAATAGTTTTTCTTTGACGAGTTTTCTCAAACAGTTCACCTGTTTTCTGTATGCTCCCATTGTTTGCATTTATGCCTATGAGGACAATAACCACGACTTTTAACAAAATCCCTCTATTCTTTATGCTTTGATGATAACAGAAAAGCTCAAAGCAATACACTGTTAACTCATTCTTCAAAGCTCTCATTATTGCACATGTTGACATAATTTTGGTTCCAAAGCTCTCTTTATGGGACCATTTTGCAGTAATCAAAAATATACAAATTTTGCTAATTAGTCTTTAAGTACATAGCAATTAAAAGAAAGAAACAATTACAATTATCCTTGTGTACATTTGAACTGTTAATCAAAGGAAATTAACAAACTAGCACTGGAAAACCATGTGCGTGTTAAAGTGTTAGATAGCATGTATTTGTGCATAGGTGTATATGGATGCTATGAGTTGTGATTTGTACCATTATGTAGCACTTACTATTACTTGTGCAATCAAGCCACATGCAAGTAGAATTCATAATTCATGGCATCCAGATACACTCAAGGACAAATACTAATCAAGGTTGTTGGCATCCTGATAACAAAGATGATGAGATACATCCAATTAATGTATGTGACAACATCTTATTGAATGAAGATGATTTGGATAGGGAGGTTACAAATGAGAATCATTATTGGTGTGTGAATAATGTTGTTTTTGAAGACTTGTGAACAAAATTGCATGCCAATACTATTAGTTAAATAATTAGGCAGCTGCTAATTAGTCTTTAAGTACATAATAATTAAAACAAAGAAATAATTACAATTATCCTTGTGTACATTTGAACTGTTGATCAAAGGCAATTAACAAACTAGCACTAGAAAACCATGTGTGTGTTAATATGTTGGATAACATGTACTTGTGCATAGGTGTATGTGGATACTATGGGTTGTGATTTTTGTTTGCATGTAGCTGGTTTAAACATTTAATAATTAGTGTTGGATAATGGAATGAAATGAACTTGGGCAAATGGAAATACAATGACACCATGGAGTTGGAACATCAATGTTTATGTGGCTTTAACATGATAGCATATTTGCATACATGGGACTTATTTGAATCTCAAATGTCATACTGTATGTGGCGTATTAGCTAATTGGCTTAACATGATAGCTTTCAAACAAGTTAATTCAGCGATCAATCAAGCTAATTGACTAATGAATTAATTGTGTTGAGTGGTTAGTCATACTTAATTATTAGTCATCTTTATCCTCCATATCAGTTGAATCAATCTTGCCTATTCACATTGATAGATACACAATCTTTCTTACCATTTTCCCTGCTTTTAATAAAATAGGAGCTTTAGAGCAGGATATATACATTCATCTAAGCATGATAAGACGTGGATTTAATAAATAAAAGTAGCAATTTGTTACCTTGAGTAACTTGTCTCTTGGTGTTCATTCAATGAGCACAAGAACTTTTGCTCTGTCACTGTAAATGTCCCCTTTGTATTAATAAAAGCTATGAGTTTTGAGATCTATGCCTCTGCTTAAATTTATTTGTATATGGAGTAACATTGTTTTCAAATGCATGACTGATAATAACACATATATTAAAAAACTTTGAATCAAAATACACAAATCATTAAAAAAATAATATTTCCCTCTTTGCCTTATATTGTTACAGATAGAGCTTCTTTTCAATGATCATATGTATACCTCACATATTCCTAGCCTAACTATATTAACTTAGAGAGTCTTGAGAAATTGCCAGAAGAGCCGACTATTTTCATCTTTGCATAGGCATCCACTGTATTCCACACTATATTATTGTTCATATGTTCGTGTAACTTTATTTTAAAGCATTTGAACACACAATGCTTCACAATCATTGCAGCTTGCAAGTGAATTCAAAAAAAGTTTAGACATATACAAAGAATAGATAACAGATGGCTTAAAATATGCATATATTCAATCTTTAAAATCATAGAATTGATTGGTATGTGTGAAATGCTCATGGTCTATTGTTTGACTGGGTAGTTTTCCAAGCATTTGAAGACTAAAGCTCTTCCTTCGGCTTTCTAGCACTCACTTGGATAAACTGTTTTGTATAGTCTGAATTTTATTGGTTCCTAGTGTCAAGGCAGGAATACTTATGCATTTTCCCAGAATGCTTTTAACCGATAGCATCGACCAATCACATTTCGCCATTTAACATATTACTTATTTTTTTGTATAGTTTGAATTTGGAGAGCTATTTTTTATATTGGAAAATTAGCATTTATCTATTTTACTATTCGTCCGAGTAGCTTTATAAATCATTTTCGTTTTAAAAATTTGGGAAAATGCAAACGCATAAATTGATTAAATAAATTTAAGCAAACGCATAGTTTTAAAACTCCCGGCTAGAGGTACGTAATCCATTAATACAGATTAAATGCATTAAAATATCAGGAAAATGCGAGCACATAGATTGATTAAATAAATTTAAGCAAAGGCATAGTTTATAAAACTAGCAGGTAGACGTATGTTGTGCATGAATACAAATTAAATGCATTGAATGGCATCTGGCTTGAGGTGAAGGCACTGGAATGGCTTGGTGGCCACATGTGGCCAGGGTACTTTGGTCATTTAATATAGAGTTAAGCCACTTGCTATGCATCTCTATTACTTTGCGTGTGTTGTTCTTGTGTTCTATAGGTGCATGTTATGAGGAAGATTTTGTCGCAACTGAGTAGGAGATGTTATAGTTGCAGAGTCCAAATCTAGAAACGAGTTACTTGAGGTGATAATTTGTTAATTTTCAGAGTTTCATTACATTAAAGTTCATAATGAAGCTGTGTTTCATAGTGCTTTACTTGGACTATCACTATCACTTTGTGTGTGATGTGTCGGTGCATGTATGTATGTATGCATGTCTCTATGTACATATGCATCTATCTATGTGCATACCTATGTAAACATTTGTAGATGCATGTATGCATGTATGCATATGTCTCTGGATATATCTATGCATATATGTATGTGTGTATAGATGCATCTATGTGTATATGCATGCATGCATGTATGTTTACGTCCATACATGCATTTATATGTGTCTACATGGATGCATCTGTGCATATGTATACATATGTATATATATATGTGTGTGTCTATATGTCTATTCTACAAAAAAATTTACAGTGACAGGGCAAAGGTTGTCATGGTTCCAAAAAGGACACTTGTAGACAAGTTACTTCAGGCAATAAATAGTTATTTTCATCAGTTTTCTTTCATTTTAGAGACTATAGGCAGATTGGGTTTCACAATGCTCAGCCTACACTAATCTTCATAGACTAGTTCCTTGGATGAACAATTGTCTTTTGTCCAGTGTACAATATGGGAGCTTAACAATAACTTGGTGCTTATGAGTCCTCTAAAGATTACATATCTTCAATCACTGTAGAACTGTTCCACAGTGTAAGCTTTAGAGCCACTGTGCTATTAGCATCTGCCATAATGGGACCTTTGGAAGAATATGTGGACAATGTGTTGAGAAGGCTTTATAAACTGTCTGGAAAATGCAATTTATAGATATAAGCCTAAACTCCACAATTGCTTTCAGCTTTCTCGTTGTCATTAAAGCATAAAGGAAAGAGGAATTTTTCCAAACTTCTAATTTATGTACTTTTGAATGATAATTCACCTTATTATTTAATGAATCAAATTATCTTAATTAATTAATCTTCTTTTCCCTTCTAGCATTTCATATCTAATTAATTAGGTAACTGTCAAATAGTATTTACATTCATAATAATTAAAACAAAGAAATAATTATAACTATCCTTGTGCACATTTGACCGATCAATCAAAGTCAATTAATAAATCTGATTCCACCTGTTTACTGATAGTATTGATATGCAATTTCCTTGAGAAGTCTTGAAAAAGAGGATTACTCACACACCAATAAGGATTCTCATTTATAACGTCCCTATCCAAATCATCTTCATTGAATAAGATGTTGTGGCATACATTAATTGGATGTATCTCATCATCTTTCTTATCAGGATGCCAACAACCTTGGTTTGTATTTCTCCTTGAGTGTATCTTAAAGAGCTTATGCCACCATTGCAATAACAGAATTACACTAATGCATAGATATGCAAAATATGTTCTATATTATAAGGTACACAAATAACAATAAGTATTTTAAAATTATAAAATGCAATTTGCATTATAAGCAACAAAAGTTCTTACTTAGGTTCTTTTTTGTCGAAATGAATCCACATAAGAATTATGTTTTCTTTTTATGAATAACATAGTATATGTCACTCACTGTACTCATTTGTCTAGACTGTCCTTGTAACAATGATCGGTGCTTTCAAGTCTATTTAAACAATCCTTTGTACATTGCTGCAAGTATACTTGATCATCCAATAGCACATTGCAAGGTCAACTTTCCAAATTGTCTTTCTGCTTTTCTTGAAATGCAATTGAAATTCTTCAATATAATGACTACATAAAGTTTTGTTTCATGTTTTCATTTTTCCATCTTGTATTCCTCATCTCTCTTGTTCCATTTTCGTAGACATGTTACTATTGCAATCAAATGTGTAAAGCATTTATGTCCAAAGAAATTAGAAACAGGAGTGACAATATGTTACACAACCTTGTGTTATGCATTTATAGCAGTTTTTGAATTGCATTTCAAGAAAAGCAGAAACTAAATTTTTATTCATATTATTTCATCTATGGCATTTACAGCTTTTGCAATAATTATTAGAGACATTGAGTTAGTGTTGAATAGTTCTATTGTTCATGTCTGACTCCAACATTTCTTTTCTTATGTTGCTTAGTTTTTGATAGACCTCTATGCTCTTCCTTGATGTTGTTATGCAATCAATGGTCTGAACATTCAAGATATTGGAATACTGTGCCCACTTCTACCCCACAAGACAATGCATATATGTTTCTTTCACCCATTACATGTCAAATTGCATTATCTGACAAAGTTAACATGCGAAAACCAAAGTGTCCATTATGAATACTTATTGCATTCCATGGGACCACATTTCTTTGAAGAGTTTTTTTGAACAGTTCGCTTCCCTTGTATATGCTTCCATATTTTGCATATGTGCCTATGAGCACATTAACTATAACAGTTCACAAAATTCCTTTATCCTTTATGCTTTCACCATAGCGAAAAAGCTCAAAGCAATTGTAGAGCTTAGGTTTAGAGAACACGGGCTTACAGAACACAAAAAAAACATACACAAAGTAATAGATATGCATAGCAAGTGGCTTAACTCTATATTAAATGACCAAAGTACCCTGCCCATGCGTGGCCACCAAGCCATTGCAACGCGTTCACCTCCAGCCAGATGCCATTTAATGCATTTAATTTGCATTCATGCACTGTGCTTGCATTTTCCTGATATTTTAATGCATTTAATCTGCATTCATGGATTACGTACCTCTAGCCGCCAGTTTTAAAACTATGCCTTTGCTTAAATTTATTTAATCAATTTATGCATTCGCATTTTCCCAGATTTTTAAGACGAAAATGATTTATAAAGCTACTCGGACGAATAGGAAAATAGATAAATGCTAATTTTCCAATATAAAAAATAGCTCTCCAAATTCAAACTATACAAAAAAATAAGTAATATGTTAAATGGCGAAATGTGATTGGGCGATGCTACCGGTTAAAAGCATTCCGGGCAAATGCATAGGCAAATTAAAAATGGGTTCACAGGAAACAACTTTTGATTCTGAATCCATATGCATTGTTTGATTAAAACTAGTGGCTGAAGGTACATAATTCATTGATCCAAAATCAATGCATTCAATGGCATCTGACTAAAGGGGAGACTGTTTGGATTGCTATTTAGTCTTTCAATATATAACAAGGTTCAAGGAGAAAACTCTCATTATCGCACACATTGACATAATTTTGGTTCCAAAGCTCTCTTTATGGGACCGCTTTGAAGTAATAAAAAATACACAAACTTTACAGGGCTCACATGCACGAAGTAAAATGGACAAGACGGTTTCTACATAATTCCTATCAAACGCAGATGAAACCTTCTCATTTCAACAAGAAATTTGAATAGATAATACTAAAAGTAGTTTAAAATATGAATTTATAATCAAAGTATAAGAATGCCTTAGCTACAATTGCAGAGTTTAGGTTTACATTGTTCCAAACTTCTCATTATGGCATAGGTTAACAACACATTGGTTCTAAAGCTCTCTCTATGAGACACCTCTACAGCAATTGAAGATATATAGTCTTTACAGGACTCACATGCAGTAAACAGAATAGACAAAAGGGCTTCTACATAATCCCTTTCAAACCACATTTCATGGATCCACATTTATTCGATGACTTTTGTCAAACAGTTCACTTGCCTTTTGTATGCTTCTATTTTTTGCATACGTGCCTATGAGGACAATTGCTATGACATTTCACAAAATTCTTCTATTTACATGCTTCCATGCATCCTGCCCATAGGTACACATATACATGCATCCATGTGTACTACAATACATGCATGTATGTATACATGCATGCATGGATATATGTATCTATGCAAATTCATATGCAATCCATGGATATTTCCATACATGCATATTTAAGCATTTATGTATCCAACTATGCATGTATCTATCTATCCATGTAACTATGTTTCTATGTATTCTTCTACCTATAGATGCATCCACGCATATATGTATCTGTGCTTCTATGTGCGTATGTATACAGGCACCTATCCATATATGTGTCGATGTATCTATGGATACATGTATTCATAGATACATGTATCTACGCATCTATGGATACCATGATGGATGTCCACATCCGTGTATCTATGGATACATGTATCAAGTAGCTCGTTTCTGGGTCTTGACTCTGCAGCAACAACATCTCCTGTGACTACACAGATCTGCAGAATAACATAACTGAAATGCTCAAAGTAATCACAATGCATCTCTAGTCACTTAAATCTATATTCCATGACAAATCCACATGCCATTTAATGCATTCACTTTGAAACACAAACAACAAAATAGATAAATACCAGTTTCCAAATTAAAAAAATAACTTTTGAAACATCAACTTCCAGAATTAAATAGCAATATGCACAAAGTGATCATATTACCCTAACTAGATGACTATGAAGCACATGTTACCTATGCGATCTAAAATCTAAAGATACTAAGATATGCAATTGCTTATTGCCTCAAGCACTGAGTGCACCCGATATGCACTACCATTCGCATTTTCTTGATTTCATGATCTAAAAACTCAAGGATCTCAACACCTTGTTGTGTACGACAAAGAGTAAGGAATGGGCCTTGAGCTTTTCTTCTGTGTATCTATCTAGACAATCAGCCCTATGATGATTTTATAAAGCATAACCAATAACAAACTGGCAATTGCTCCACCCTATGATGAAAGAAATGATGACTTCATAGGCTTTTTATTCCATTCATTTGCAGTTCCAGGCTTCAATATCTTTTCTTCCCGTTTCAAATACATTTAATAATCTACTTATATCCTTTCCTTGTATCACACCAATGCCTTCCATTCCTTTCTTCTTTACATCCACCTGCCCGATTCATATTTTTATATCTTGCATTTAATTTTCTATGTACAACTGAAAATTGTTAAATTCATACCATTTCCACTCTATTCATTTTCAAATTCAAGTTTCCATATCCATATACACCTATGCACAAGTACATGTTATCCAACATATTACCACACACATGGTTTTCTAGTGCTAGTTTGGCAATTGCCTTTGATCAACAGTTCAAATGTACACAAGGATAATTGTAATTATTTCTTTGTTTTAATTATTATGTACTTAAAGACTAATTATGTCAACATGTACGATAATTACATGCACACATATATACATGCATACCTCTATGCATGGATGCATATAAAGATTATGTTTCATGGGATTTTTAAAGAGTTCACTTGCTTTCTCTATGCTTCCATATTTTGCATGTGTGCCTATGAGGACAATAACCACAATATTTGACAATACCCCTCTATCCTTTATGACAACACTTTCGTTCCAAAGCTCTCTTTATGGGACAACTGTGCATTGCCTCCGAGACTCAGATGAAAGATTTGAATGGATAACACTTAAAATGATCTAAACTATGATTTTATAATCAAAGTATCCAAATGCATTGCAGCAATGCGACACCCAACTTCCATTTAAGATGTACAATGAATGTAAATAGAAGGAAAAATGCATTTGCTTCAAAGTTTATAAAGCAATTTCAACACATTCTCTAGCCATTGTCCAGAATATGGTTTTCTACCGGCATTCTCCTTGAACCTTCTTTAGGCCTTACTGCTATTTTGTTAATTGACTTTGATTGAAAGGTGAAAATGTGAAATGTGGCCAAGGATAATTATACTTATTTCTCTCTTTTAATTGTTATATATTCAAAGACTAATTAGAAATCCAAACAGCCTCAGGTCTTTAGTCAGATGCCATTCAATGATTTTGCATCAATGAATTATGTACCTTCAGTTATGCTTTCAAAGAATAAGTGGACAGTGTGTTGCTTTGAGCTTTTCCGTTGTCATCAAAGCATAAAAGATAGAGGGATTTTGTTAAAAGTCATGGTTATTGTCCTCGTAGGCATAAATGCAAACAATGGGAGCATACAGAAAATAGGTGAACTATTTGACAAAACTCGTCAAAGAAAAACTATTATATATGATTATTTGTTTATATATTCATTCATTTGTAGAAGAAAAAAATGGGAAACTAATACAACAATAGGTAGTTATAACCCACAAAAATAATCAAACCTCAAACAATAGCAACATCCAAATAATTGTGCTTTAAAGTACCTAATGCACTAGAGAATTTACCATAGCAGAATTCAAATTTTCATTTGCACAGAAATAAACAAAACAATGCAGTACAAACCTATTTTCTGCCAGCAAGCATTTAAATTCTGTTAGATGTCGTGGTTATTGTTCTCATAGGTAGACATGTAAAATACGAAAGCATTTATAAGGCAAGTGAACTATTTTACAAAACTCCTCAGGAGAATGTGCTTCCAGGGAATGCAATGAGTAATATGTCTCTTTTACTACATATCATTGTCTATCTATGTATCCTCAGATACAACCATCCATATATTGATTCATGTATATATGTGACTATGTATACATGCACCTATTAGTATATGTATAGATGTTTCTATTGATACATGTAGACATTGGTATATGCATTTATGCATCTCTGAATACTATGCATGGATACATGTATATATGCATATATGGATTCTATGCATGCCTACATGTGTATCATGTATCACAACAACATTTGCACCATACAAAACAAAGAAAGATATGAACAAAATATCAAGGTTACACAGTCAAATAGAGGGCTTTCTAGATAATTATACAGTGATGCACACATTCATGCTCTCCAACATATTAACATGCACATGGTTTTCTACTGCTACTTTGTTATTTCGCTTTCATTGACAGCTAATATGTACAAAAGCATAATTGTATTTATTTATTTCTTTTTATTTCTCTGTATTTAAACACTAGTTAACAGCTACCTAATTAGTTACATATCAGATCAAACAAGGGTAAATGAGAAATATGGAACTGACTAGATTGACATGAGTTGAATGTCACCTGGTCCTATTAGCTGATACGCTATCATTACTATCACGTTTTAGCATCTAACAAGTCTCATGGCTCCAAACTTGGTATCATCTAAAAACCACATAAATATTTAGTTTCCAACCTGATCAAGTCATTCTATGCTTACTATTAATTGTTTAATACAACTACATGCAAGTAGAAATCACAACTCATGACATCCTTATACACTTATGCACAAATACATGCTCTCTAACATATTAACATGCACATGGTTTTCCATTGCTACTTTGTTAATTGGCTTTGATTTATAACTAAAATATGCACAATGATAATTATCATTATTTCTTTCTTTTAATTATTATGTATTTAAAGACTAATTAACAGCTACCTAATTAATTACATATGCATTTTTACAAGGGTAAATGAGCACTAGAAACTCGATAACAATGACACAGTTAACATGCTAGTATCAAGGTGTTCGGTCTAAATACTCATTGATTACAATATGCTAAACATATTTCAATTTTATATGGTTTCGTATATGCATCTATAAATATCTCTTTTTCTTCATCTCATTATGTATCTGTGTATCCATAGATGCAATCATGCATATATCGATTTATGCATATATCTCACCATCTCTTTATGCATCTGTCTATATATGTATGGATGTATCTATGGCTACATGTATACATCAATTTATGCATATATGCACCTATGAATTGCATGCACACATCCATGTATATATGCATCTAGTGATATCTTGCATGGCTACATGTATATGTGCATGTATGAACTCATGCACCTATGTATATGTCTTTGTCTCTACCCATTTGTAGATGCATATATGCATATTTCTACACATCCATGTATCTGCACATCTCTCTCTGTAACATATCTATCTCTGTCTGTATACATGTGTCTATGCATCCATCTATACATGTGTGCATGTACAACATGCACATATGCATTTGTGCACCTATGCTAGCCACCCATGGCCACCAAGCCATACCAACACCTTCCCCACTAGCCAGATGTCATTTAATGCATTTGTTTCAATTATTTTGACCTCTCTATGTGTTCGCATTTTCCTGATATTTCAATGCATTTAATTTGCAATCATGGATTGCGTACCTCTACTCACCAGTTTTATAAACTATGCCTTTCTTTAAATTTATTTAATCAATCTATGCGATCGCATTTCACTGATTTCCTATAACAATAATGATTTATAAAGCTATTATGATAAATAGAAACAGATAAGTGCTAATTTTCCAATATAAAAAAATCAAAAGTTGTATGTTGACATTCAATCATGCATATTGTCCATACATGCATATATGCATATATGCCTTCATCCATATTTCCATGTGTATATGAATACACCCTTCCATCTAACATATGCATTTGTATCTATATGCAAATATGCATGGATCCATGTATACATGTATTCATTTCTCTATATGTCCATGTAGTTATGTTTTCTGTGCATACATGTGTCTATCGATGCATCCATGCTTATATCTGCGAATAGCTCTACGTATTTCTCTTTCCATGCATTTATTGTTTTCTAACGCATCAACATTTGCATTTTTTTGGTTTCATGACCTTCCATATTTATTGTTTTCATTTTGTGTTTTTTTACAAGTTTCTGGTAATGCTAATCTATCTTGATGTATCTGTTTGCATTTCTACTAGAGACGGTCTAATCACTCCAATGGTTACATATAAGATGTTGGCTGCTCAAAAACAAAATGTACATATATTTACATATTTTAAATCTACATTAACTTGGGTGATTTCTAAGACATAAGTAGGGTGTTTATAGGAGCTTGTAGTTAGTTTATTATCATCATATTCTGAATTGTGTTCTTCTTGGAGACTTTTAGAGCTTGTCTCTTGAAAGTGACATACTATTATCAAGTATTTGTAGTATATTTCTTACTGTATTGTTTTATTGTGCAATTTGATTCATTACAAGTGGTATTACAGAATAATATTGGCACTATGAAGACAATAAAAAATGATATATGTTATTTTAGAGTTCATTTTAGGAAATTTTGTGTATATCTCTCTAATTTGATAAATATTTTATTGGTTTTCAAATATTATTCAAGGTCATATTCAAGTTATTGCAATATAAATTCTAAGGTAATATCCTTAAATATCATTATATTTTTATATCTACTCTTCTCTTGTCGCATTTCGAGGAAGCTCAAGGATCTCGGCACCTTATTCAGTACGAAGGAGAGTGAGAAATGGGACATGAGCCTTTTTTATGTCTTTGTATTGAGACACTCAGCCCTATGATGATTTTAAAAAGCATAACCAATAACAAACTAGACATTCTTCCACCCTTTGTTGGAAGAAATGATCACTTCATACCCTATCGATTCCATTCATTTCCATTTCTACCCTTGCACGCCCTTTCTTCTAAAATCAAATACATTTCAAAATCCATTTATATGCTTGCCTTGGATCACACAAATCTGTTGCATTCCCTTTTTCATTCAATCCAGCTCCCTCATTCAAATTTTTATTTCTTGCATTTAATTTTAAGCGTATAACTAAAAAATGATAAACTCGTAACATTTACATTCCATTCATTCTCATATCCACTCTTGCATATCCTTGCCTCCCATATCAAATAATTTTCATAACTTATTCATATACATTACTTGCATCTCATCATTCTCTCAATTCCCTCTCTTTGTTGCACATGCATAACTCATTCTTCTTTTTTACCCTCACATATCTTTATCTATCTATACCTCAAATATACCTTCATCCATCACAACAAAATTCACACCATACCAAACAAAGAAAAAAATGAAGAAAATATCAAGGTTATGCAATTAAACACTGAGGGCTTCCAAAATAACTATCATAACATAGAGTTGTATTCAACAGTTCTTTTCAAAACGTCTTTTCTAAATCTTGTTTATTATAGATCCCTAAAAGCATGTATGACAGTTTCTAAAAGGCTAAAATGTGTAATCAGATTTGACAAATATTTACATGTATCCATGCATTCAAATGCATCATTACATACCCTTTATACACTTGTTCAAAAAACAATAATATATATGTTTCAAATGCAAATTGTTTCTGACATTTCTAACTTTATGCACATAGGCATATATAGATTCTTGTTTACGTACCAAATTACATGGACACATGTACACATCCATGCATGCACAAATGTTTACATGGATCCATGTATTTATGCATTCCTTCCATATATGCATTGGTGATAAGTAGTTCATTTTCCCTGTTTTCTTTCGTTTACTACTGCAAATGCAAGTTGAGTCTCATTGTGCTTTGATGCATTTAGAATGCTTTGATTATAAATTTCTATTTCTAATCGATTTTAGTGTTTTCCATTCAAATTTCTCGTTCAGATGTCAAGGATGCTTTTCACTCTTCTATGCATTCTGAGCACATGGATACATGTATACATGCATGCATGTATACATAGATGGCTCAAGCATTCTTACAAATCTTTAAGATTATTTGCATTTAATAATTCAAACAAAAAAATAATACATTTTTCCTTCCTGAATAAGATCATAAAGTACATTTGTTACTACAAATGTATACATACACACATGTAGAAATACAAGTATTCATTGGTATATCTATCAAAAAGTCCATGTATTTATTATTTTCATAGTATATGCATAACAACTTCTACTTTGTTTTCTCTTTTGACTCTTGTATCCTTAAATATCATTGTATATTTATATCTATTCTTCTCTTGTCGCATTTTGAGGAAGCTCAAGGATCTCGACACCTTGTTCAGTACAAAGGAGAGTGAGAAATGGGACATGAGTCTTTTTTCTGTATTTGTATTGAGACACTTAGCCTTATGATGATTTTAAAAAGCATAACCAATAACAAACTAGACATTCTTCCACCCTTTGTTGGAAGAAATGATCACTTCATACCCTATCGATTCCATTCATTTCCATTTCTACCCTTGCACGTCCTTTCTTCTCAAATCAAATACATTGCAAAATCCATTTATATGCTTGCCTTGCATCACACCAATCTGTTGCATTCCCTTTTTCATTCAATCCAGCTCCCTCATTCAAATTTTTATTTCTTGCATTTAATTTTAAGCATGTAACTCAAAAATGATAAATTCCTACCATTTACATTCCATTCATTCTCATATCCAGGCTCGCATATCCTTGCCTCCCATATCAAATACTTTTCATAAGGCATTCATATACCTTACTTGCATCTCATCATTCTCTCAATTCCCTCTCTTTGTTGCACTTACATAGCTCATTCTTCTTTATTACCCTTACATAGCTTTATCTATCTATAGCTCAAATATACCTTCATCCATCACAACAAAATTCACACCATACCAAACAGAGGGACAAATGAAGAAAATATCAAGGTTATGCAATTAAACACTGAGGGCTTTTAAAATAACTATCATAACATACAATTGTATTCAAGAGTTCTTTTCAAAACGTTTTTTCTACATCCTATTTATTATAGATAACTAAGAGCACATATGACAGTTTCTTGGAGACTAAAATGTATCATTAGATTTAACAAATATTTACATGTATACATGCATTCAAATGCATCATTAGATATCCTTTATACACTTGTTCAAAAAACAATAATGTATTATTCTTTTGTTTTGATCATAAATGTTTTTTGTATATCTTTCAGATGCAAGTTGTTTCTGACATTTCTAACTTTATGCACGCAGGAATATATAGACTCATAAAATACAAGTATTCATTGGTATATCTATAAAAAAGTCCACGTATACATGGTACCCATAAATGCAATTTTGCATGCATCCATCAACACATGTTAACTGTTCACATGTCTCTATGGACCACGTTGCCCATGGACCCTAAACATTCCATGCATTAATGCACCATTGCAAATTACTTCAAACTTTCCTAGCTATATTTAATACATTTATATTCCTATCTCCTATCTAATTACTTTTTCTAACTCATAGCTAGATGCTTTTTACCTCTCG
>VDFB02155745.1:0-18846 GCA_007258455.2 Sequoia sempervirens
TTTGGTTGTGGTCAACAGTTCACTCACGGATAGACTAGACATGCATTGCCAATATTGCAACCATTAAAATATTAACAACCACATCATATAGTACCATGCAAGGTGGTGTGGGAAGTTGGCATGAATCAGTAAAATAATAAGTTAAATTCTATTTTGGTTGTTTTGGATTGCTAATAATTATTGACAATAAGACCAAATCTGATCCTCGTTAAAACAATTATGGCTATGTAGGAGATTGTGTGGCTTCACACATAAGTATAGAGATTATTAAATAATTTCAAACCAAATAATAATTAATTAATTCATTTAAAATATAATAGTAATTGAGTATTAGTGATAATTAGACAATCATAACAATAATAAAAATAAATGATGGTCATTAATATACCATTAAGGATAAGAAATAGTTAGTTAAAATGTATGAGAATCTCATAAAAATCTTGTATCAATGACGATATGTATGCAAAAATCCATCGAGGATATTTATTCTACATGAATGCATGTGGAATATTAATCTAATTTATAGATTTGTTATCCTACCTAATATATAATAGAGAAACATAACATTTCTATCATGATTATAGAATTCATATATGTGTTTACCATAGCTTTACAACTTGATTGTGTTGCTAAGATTTTGTCAACAATGTACTTATCATGTTCCTTATATACACTATAAGGAGTGGGCTAGGTGACCTTACATCCTCCCCCTAGTATTGACTAGGGAAGAGAACAAAACACTTGTTTTTTAACAACAACAAAATTTAAAGCTATAGTCATATCATTTTGTTGTTCTTTTGTTGTTCATCTCTTTAAATCAGGCTCTTCACACATGTAAAATTATCATCAATTGCATTACTCTTGGTTGTTACTTATAGTATCTAGTCATATCCAAGGCTCTATAATATGTAATAATAACCTTCAAACATTTCCTGAAATATGATATTCTTATGGTTACTAAAACATAAATTGTGTAATTGTGTAAAGATGATTTCATTCATGATGTTCACATTCAATTTTGGATAGTTTTTGGAGAATCCCAAGATAGCAAGCACATGTTATGATTCTTTCAATAAAAAAGAAACACAACAACAATAAAAGCATGCCTTAGAGGACTTGCAGTGAAGATCTAGTCCTTGACCAAAGTCATGGAATAAAATTCAAACTGCATGTGAAACCTTTAGTCTAACTAAAAATCAAGTTCATGGACATGGTATTTGTATATAACTGGATGATTATGGATAAATATATTCAAATATCTAAGAAGTTTGAAATAGTACAAAAATAAGATGAGATCCACAAATAGAAAACTCAATGACCTCAGCTAATTCTACAAGCTCTCCATTGGGGACATGCTGGAAAAGGAAGACCACTATATAACAGGGTTGGAAGGCTTGCCTATGGGATTTCTATCTTCCTCACTGGCATGGAAAATTAACCTCAATATTTTATGATCGTGTCTAAATGATGCCATGTTTAGTAGGCATGGAAGAATTGGAAGGTTGCGTGTGAAGATATTGAAAGGCCTTGAGCACCCCAAAGAAGAAGCATGAGGGCCAAAGGGAGGGGAGAATAAAGAAACTAAAAAATAACTCAGCTTAGAAATTTTAATCATTGAATAAAACATAAATTTAGAACACCTAAAATAAACCCATAAAGATTTTATATTATATTTCTTCGTTAAAAACATTTCAGATTCTACAGACTACTATCCAAACTTTCTCTACAGAGCATTCTTTAGAAAACTTGCTTTCTACTCCACCCATTTCTCTCTTCTCTCTTTACTAAAATAAAAATTAGAAGCTTCTTACATAAGAGTATCTTACGGTGAAAACTTGACTCCCAAGTAAAAGAGAAATAAATGTTTTATGCTACTTTTTCAGTAACTTGACTTCCAAATCAAGTAAAACCTTTTTACCTCACATTTTACAAAAACACGTTAAAGAAGTTTTGGGTGTAATGCTGCCAGGATCATCATGGAAAAAGAGGCCATTTCAAGTGGCAAAGAATTTTAAGAAAAAATTATAGTTGAGCTTAGCTTGGCTATTAAAATTTGAATATATTATCTATATTATTCAAAAATACTGTAGAATAGAATTTGTAGCAAATTGAATTTAGTTTCCTAAACTACTAGGTTTGTTTTAAAAATCTATTTGGTGAAAATTTGGAAATTTCAAATGATGGTACTACATTTAGGGAAAAATAAGAAGCGGGTGTTTGTCTGACCACCCTAACCATAATAAAATGATAATATTTTTTTATAAGATTTTATATATAAGTAGAGAACTCATGCCCAGATGTGATGCATTTTTTTTGTAATTTTTTTCCAAGTAAATAATTAATTATGAATTTTTTATTACAACTTTTAAAAAAATATAAAACTCATATGTCAACCTTCCTTGGTCAAAACTTCATGAATTTTAAATTTTAATTTATTTAATCCTATAGTATGTGAAGCATAGGAATGCTTGACACATGTTTTGGATTTAAAAAAAAGTTTGATATCGTTTGAGCTATTAGAAAATGTTTTCAATCAGCCTATCAATCAGGGACTTTTAGTTTGTAATATATGGACTAGAAAATGAATAATAATTACTTATTAAATTCAAAGTAAAGCATAATTTATATCAAGTGAATCTCTAAAGAAACCCTTTTTAAGTTTCTCGATTTTGGGTTTAAAATAGAGGTCATGGAAATACACATAGCCATCATATTGCCTTTTTGGCCCATCATGATCCCTCACACCCTTTTTTAAGTATAAAATGTCCATATTTAAATATTGTCCTTTAAAAGTAAAAAGGCCCGTGAAAAATAAAATCATTAAAAATGCTCTTAGTCAAAATGGAATGTTTCATGGGACTACTGGAAAACCACCCAGTCATACAAAAAAGATGAAAATATTACTGGAAAAAACATGAACAATGTCAGGAGCCTTCAGGAGATGAAAACCCAACATCAGGAGCCAACAAGAGCCAATATGGTACTAACAGGAGTAGATTGTATTTGTAATTAATTCCAACACTCCTTGCTAATTACAACTATAGGGGATGAACAAAAACTGCATCAAACTTCAACTGAGTATATTTTCACAATCAAGCATTCCTAAACAGCTTCACAAAAACTAAAATGCTTCCTTCACCAAAGGTTTTGTAAAAATATCTACAAATTGATCTTTAGACTTACAAAATTCTAAGCAAATCTCCTTATTGTTGATGAGCAATCTGATGAAATGATACTTAGAATTTATATGCTTAGTTCTCTTGTGAAAATCATGATTTTTAGACAAAGCAATCACCAAATTGTTATCACAAAATATTGTAGTGGATTCCTTCTAATCTTGCACTAAATCTTTCAACATTCTACGCATCCAAACAGCTTGACACACTGCACTAGTAGCTGCCACATATTCAGCTTCAATTGATGATAAAGTCACAATAGGCTGTTTCTGTGAAGCCCATTAAACAACACTTGTACCAAGATTAAAAACGTACCCAAATGTGCTTTTCCTGTCATCTATATTACCCCCACAATCACTATCTATGTAACCAACAAGTTTGAAATCATATGAAGTAGAATACAATTTACCAAAGTCTTTTGTACCACTCCCATACCTCAACATTCTTTAACCTGCCTACCAATGAGACTCTTTTGGGGATTCCATAAACCTTGAAATTAGACTTACACCATACATAATATCAGGCCTTGTGGCTGTCAAATACATAAGACTTCCTACCAATCTTTTGAACAATGTAGGATCCACACATGGTCCATCATCCTCTTTGCTTAACTTCAATCCCATCATGATTGGTGTTGGCGCTGCCTTGCACTTCACCATATTAAATCTCTTTAAAATTTCATTTGAATATTTGGATTGAGAAATAAATATACCAGCTTTAGATCAAGATGGACTTCAATGCCCAAAAACTACTTCATAAATCCTAAGACAGTCATTTCAAATTCACTCTTCATTGTTGTTTTGAAAACATCTATGCTGAGATCACCATTAAAGATTAGATCATCTACATACAAGAAAAGAATTAAAATGTTACCTTGCTCATTTACTTTAATTTACAAAGTTGGCTTACAACTACTTCTTTGGAATCCATCTTGAATAAGATAATAATCAATATAGTTGTACCAAGCTCTAGGAGCTTGCTTTAATCCATAAAGTGATTTCTTCAGCCTATAAAATTTATTTTCATGACCTGATATCTCATAGCCTTCTGGCTATTTCACATACACTTCTTCATCTAGAAATCCATTTAAAAATATTGTTTTCACATCCATTTGATATACAACCCATTTATTGTGAGTAGCAATAGCCAATATTGTTCTAATTGTGTCAATCTGTGCAACAAGAGCAAATGTTTCATTGAAATCTATTCCATGTTGTTGACTAAAACCTCTTTCAACTAACCTTGCTTTATGCTTTTGCACTTTTCCATCAACATCTTGTTTAGTCTTATAAATCCATTTCACACTTATTGCATCTTTGCCTTTAGAAAGATCAACCAACTCCCATGTTTCATTCTTTTCAATGGACTCCATTTATTCATTCATGGCTTGTGCCGATTTATCATCACCAATTGCTTCTTCAAATGTCAATGGATCATCAACTTGAGAAAATAAAGCAAAAACTTAAAATGAATTTTCTGTATCATTATACAACTCACTCAAACTCCTTTTTTTTCTTGGTTGCATGCTTGCTAATGTTGGATTAGAAGATGTAGAACTATTTGGAGTGCTAGATGGAGTTGCTCCAAGGATACCAGCTGATGTAGATACTATTGTAATTGACTATGGAGTCAGTTGTACTGATGGTGTAGACAACAACTTTGAAGATCTTCTTGGTGTGAATGAAGGTGTAGCTTGAGCTACTAAATGCGGTGTTGTCCTAGGAGTGGAAGGAGTTACTATTGGAGCTATACTTGTTGGAATCACTTCATCTACTATATCATCATGAGGAACAACTATAATATTTTTACTCTTTTCTATACTTTCATCCCATGCTTTATTTTCCACAAATTAAACATCATGACTGATTATAACCTTTCTAGTGATAGGATTAAACAACTTGTATGCCTTTCTATCTTTAGAATAACCAAAAAATATAAATTTTTGTCCTTTATTATCTAACTTCTTTCTCAAATTATCAGGAACATGTGCATATGCAACACAACCAAATACCTTAAGATGAGAAACACTATGCTTCATACTTGTCCAAGCTTCTTGAGGTATCTTGTTTTTCACACTTTTTGTTGGACACCTATTCATGATGTAAATAGTAGTTGCCACTGCCTTAGCCCAATATTCATTAGGTAGATGTTTGGCTACCAACGTACTATGAGCCATCTCCATAATGGTTCAGTTCTTCTTCTCTACCACACCATTTTGCTAAGGCATATAACGGGCTGTAAATTGCTTGTTTATGCCATGCGATTTACAAAAATTCATAAAATCATTAGACACATATTCTCCACCTCTATCTATCCTTAAGACCTTGATATAATGACCATTCTGCTTCTCCACAAGTGCCTTGAACTACTGAAAATAAGAAAATGCATCAGATTTATGCTTTAGAAAATAGACCCATATTTGTCATGTTAAATCATCAATGAAGGTAAGTAAATAGATGTAGCCTCCTATGGATGGTGTTTGCATTTGTCCACAAATATTTGAATGCACAATCTCAAGTGGTGCTCTTGCTCTATGTGATTTTCCAATCGGAAAAGACTCTCTATGTTGTTTACCCAAAATGCAACCTTCACAAATTATTTCTAGCTTTTCAATTAAGGGAAATCCTCTCACCATGTTCTTCATGTGTAATAGCCTCAGCCCTCCAAAATTCAAATGTCCAAATATAAAATTCCATAACCAAGACTCATCTAATACAACTGAGTGAAATGTTGTTTCAATTTTTGTGTCTGTATTTTATACCTTAAATGTTGCTCCATAATTTACATTATTTGTCTCATGAACAAATTTGGCTGTTGTCCGCTTCATAACCGACCTTATTCTCAAGGGAAACATATGGTTGTTAGTCATTTGCACTTTAGCAATAACCAGATTACTTGGGAATCTATCCAAAATCACACACTCATTGTTTTCCAAATACACCCTAAATCCCTTTTGAACCAATTGACCAATGCTCATTAAATTATGTTTTAGACCAACAACATAGTATACATTAGGCATGTTTTTCTGCTCCTCCTCTTTGGTTAGAATATCAACTATTCCTTTTCCTAAAAATATGACCTTGTTGTCATTTCCAAGTCAAAGTGTGACCTCAGTTTGAACTAATTTATCTAAACTAGAAAACAAATCTGCATTACCAGTCATGTGATTACTACACCTAGAATCTAAGTACCATATTTCACTTGGGCTTTCTTGAGCTACATTACATTCAACGAGAGAGTTAGTAGGAATTGCTTTAGAAATTTTAGTGTATGCAATGAACATAGTGCTTATTTGAGCGCTGCTACTTGACTGATTTTGACCTTGGGGTGATCCACAAAGCTAGTTTACAATTTTCTAGAGGAGCTAATTTTGCTAAAAATCACATATTTTTTAGAAAATATAATGATTTAAGCCTTAAAAGGTTCCATTTAAAGAGTTCCAATTGAAGAGGGGTTTGATCAAACTACCTTAAATCAAACCCCCTTGGATAGAACCCCGCTAGTTTTAAACCATACTTATAACGGAGTCTCCTTTACACCTATCAAAATGTTGATAAAAAACCACTTTTGATTTACCTTTTGGGGGATCAAATGAATTCATTTAAAATTATTTTTTGTAAGTATGTAGTTCTTATTATAAGCTTCCCAAAAAGTATAATTCTTAAATAAATTTAATTTAATTATTATATTTATTTTTTATTTCTTGTGAATGTGGAGTTTTTTCACCAAAATCAAGCTCTCACTGCACATGTGGAAAAATAGAAGATTATTAAAAAAATTAAATAAAAATATTAGTGCACCATATATTGAAGTCTTGATCCAACAAAGAAAAAAAATTTGAATTTTGATACATACAAAAAAAGTTACGCGTTATACGGTCGCGCTATGTCTGAATTATAATTGGTTTGAATTGAAACTTGATTAATAAAAAATATTCAATAAAAAACTATATAGCAAGTGGAAGCACTAGATACTGATTTGAATCTAAATTTGAAAGAATTAGAATTTTATCCTTCATGGAAAAAAGTTATGCATTATCACGGTGAAAGTCACTTTTAAAATTTCTCACAAACTCTAGTTTGCATCATCTTCAAATTCCTCATGGTTTAGCCACTATAGGTGCCCGAAAGTGAAGATTTAGTTAAAAATTATTTCATTGTCCAGGTTGGCCAAAATTGAAACCACTATTGTGGGATCACCCCTTGCTTGTCCTGATCATACTATTTTTTCTTGCATTCATTAGCATAATGTCCAAAATTCTTACAATAATGACATTGAACTTGTGATTTATCAACTCTTTGGCCACTTAGGTGACTGAAATTTTGATTTTGACCTCTAAAATTTTGATTTGACCTCTACCAACACTATTTGTAAAGTTTTTATTACATCCACCTCTAGGTGAATTTCTCCCTCTACCTCTAGGACTGAATCTTTGTTGTCCTCTTCCATGAGTTATAAATGTTTGAGATGAAAAAGCATTTTCCAATGGTCCATGTTTGACCTATTTAGTCTAGATTCATGATTGATAAGAGAAGCATGAAGCTCATCAACACTAAACTGATTCAAATCTTTAGTTTCCTCCAAAGTCACAACAAGATTATCAAATTTAGTAGGGAGGCTTCTAAGAAATTTCTCAACAATTTTCCTGTCCTCTATAACTTCTCCATGTGATTTAGTTTGATTAGTTAAACCAAAAACATGAGCAAAGAAGGAGTCTACTAAATCTGTATTTTTCATTGATAAATTTTCAAACTCTCTTCTAAGAAGTTGTAACTTCTAAGCAGCCTTTACTTTTTCCATACCTTGGTAAGCAAGTTGAAGTGTATCCCATGCCTCCTTGGCTTGATTTTCTACTACTACTCTTGGGAGTATGCTCTCATGCATTGCTTGGTGGATATAGAATAATGCTTTGCCATCCTTCTTCCTTTGTTCTTTCAAGGTATCTTTCTCAGCTTGTGTGAGTGCATTGTACATGCTACTTGGTTTGTTGGCTCCATATAACCATTCTCAACAATTTCCCAAACATCTTGAGACCGAAAGAGGGCTTTCATAGTTAAAAACCAATACTCATAATTATTTCCTATAAAAACAGGGGTTTGCAAACTAGACAAGGATGCACTAGAAGTGGAGGCCATGGCTTCAAAAAAAATAGAAAAACAAAGGTTCCTTTGGATTTGATACCACATGAGGGCCAGAGATAGGGGAGAATAAAGAAACTAAAAAACAACTCAACTTAGAAACTGAATAAAATAGAAATTTAGAACACCTAAAATAAACCCATAAAGGTTTTATATTATATTTCTTCATTCAAAATATTTTAGATTCTACAGACTACTATCCAAACTTGCTCTACAGAGCATTCCTTAGAAAGCTTGCTTTCTACTCCACCCATTTCTCTCTTCTCTCTTTACTAAAATAAAAATTAGAAGCTTCTTATATAAGAGTATCTTACAGTGAAAACTTGACTCCCAAGTAAAAGAGAAATAAATGTTTTATGCTACTTTTTTAGTAACTTGACTTCCAAGTCAAGTTAAACCTTTTTATCTCACATTTTATGAAAACACGTTAAATTTTTTTAAAATATAAAATGCCTAGATTTAAATATTGTCCTCTAAAAGTAAAAAGGCCTGTGAAAAATAAAATCATTAAAAATGCTCTCAGTCAAAATGGAATGTTCCATGGGACTGCTGGAAAACCACTTAGCCATACAGAAAAGATGAAAAGATTGCTGGAAAAAATTTGAATAGTGTCAGGAGCCTTCAGGAGATGAAAACCCAGCATCAGGAGCTGATAGGAGCAAAGATGGTACCGATAGGAGTCTAGAATGTAGTTGTAATTAATTCCAACAAAGTAGAGGGCACCAAAAATTGTAGCATGGCTACTACCTACTCTTACCGATTGTTGCTACACAAAAATTCTAATTCCAATCCAAATATAAATGTTGATTTTTATTTTATTTCATTGCTTAGGTCCATGACAGTCCAAGTGAATGTATTCATAGATATATATCATATTGGTACATTTGGAATTTGACATGTTTGAAGAAGCACCCAAAACATCTGAAACCTGAAAATAATTTTTCTCTCATGCTGGATTTACATTATACGTTAAGATGAATGACATTTTCCCAATCAAGGTGGATATCCCACATAATTTGTCAATAGCATTCCAAGAAAATGTACTATTCTTTTTCATAGCTTAACAAAGTGGGTGAATTTTGTCATGTATGAAGATGCACAAGAAACATCTATAGTCTGAAACAAATAAGTTGTCCCCTGTATTGGGCTTGAGTTTCTAAAATAAACTACATTGCATATTAACTCATCCATTTTCCAATTAAGAAAAAGGAAAATCCACACATGTCATCTTCTCTACTACTATTTTTCACACAGATTAATGAAGTTAGTCTCATCATCATACTAAAGCAATCATATTAGAGGATCGAATTTGGGTGTCGACAATGTATCAATTAGGGTTGCTAGCAAAATGGAAAGCATCATAACATTAGTGAAACCATTATAGTGAGGATGACACTTTCCAATTTCAAATTGGTACCAAAAGTGATTTATCAAGGAAAATAGGGGAGAAAATTTGATTAATGAAATAGATCTCAATGAATTCAAACAGACACTATGATTTAGATCTGGACACTTACCAAAATTGTAGAAAGATGGATTGAGCGAGGAATTTCTTACCTCAAAAACATAAAAAAATTCATAGATCTAACAAACTTACTTTCAAAATTATACAATAGTCCATGTGTAATAGCACAATATGAGAAGAAGATGTTAATTGCAATCACAAGAGGTGATAACAACTATCTCTAGAATGTAAAAACCCACATAAGTTGGAACCAATCTGTGTTGAGGCGACAACAGGAAATATGTTGCTGCAAGGAGACTGGTCATGAAGAATCCTAGAGTAGTACACAAAAGCAACATAATTCTCTTTCTATGGAGGGCCCAACCAAACTGAATGAGCATTACAATCAATATCGAAACAAACAAAGCCACAATGTCTCCGACCAGAAATATGGTAAAAGTTATGGGTGTCTAGAAATCCTTCAAACCACTCATCATGATGTTAGAATATTAATTAATCTACAGCTTGTAGAATTTTCCCCTTGCCTACATAAGTTTGAATTTTGTCAAGTTGTACTCAACATATCTTCTAGTATTTATTTTGGCTCGTAAATTTGAATTTGAAATGGAGGGCTTCCTACAACCCAACGTATGCCTGCAACATTAAATGGAGCTAGGTAAATTTGAAATTTGAATGAAGTGCTCATTCTCATGAGCTTGCTAATAGAAGACAAAAAAAATGTATTCATTGGAGTTAGTAGAAAATAAAATTGAAGAAGTTGAACTACATTGGAAGAGAACCCTGCAACAACAAATGAAGTAGAGAATGTTCAGCACAGAACAGTGACAACAACAACATAGAAGGAATTTTTTATCAGTCACAGAGCATTGTCAGTTGTAGCTATAGGATTGTAGTAGTTTATGTTTTTGAGGTGTGAGTCTAGCACCTAGTCATTGAACATCTATCCAAATAGCTTAGTTTTATTTTGTTCATGTAAATCAAAGAATATCCTCTGAGTTTTTATATTTTGAAGTAAACAAGGAATATATGAAAAATTAATTTCTATCTATTTAGTCTTGCTATCACTGTGCATTCTTTGTGCATTTTCTATGTGTTAATTTTTGCTTTGTCCATCCTGTCATAATAGTTACTTTGTGTTTTATTGCACCCCTACCTCCCAACAAGTGGTATCAGAGACTTATTTTTTTGGGGAGTAAGTTATTATGGGTGTCTAAATGGTGAATCCCTAGGTTATCTAGGCATTGTTTAGTCTTCTCAAATTTGAGAAATATGGTAGGAGGTGACAACAAAGGTTGGCAACAACCACCAAATTTTGATGGAAAAAATTATGATAGATGGGCTAAGAAGATGAGAACCATCTTAGTTGCAAATGACCTATGGGAGTTGGTCACAAATGGGGTCAAAGATATCACAGACCCAAATGCATTTGCAACCCTTTCAAATGTATGAAAAAATCAGTTGAAAGAGATAAGAATGAAGGATGCAAAAGCCCTTAGTTTGATTGAGGCAGCCTTGAGTGAGGCTATTTTCCCACATATTGTAACATCAAACTATGCAAAACAAGCTTGGGATATATTGAAAAATAGTTACAAGGGGACTGAAAAAGTGAGGTTAGCTAAATTGCAGCTCTTGAGAAGAAATTTTGAGACTCTACAAATGAAAGATAATGAGTCCATTTATGATTTTCACACTAAGGTTTCAACCCTAGTAAATCAGCTAAGAGTCAATGGAGAAATAATGGAAGAGAAAAGGATTGTTCAGAAAATCCTAAGTTTGCCTACTAGGTTTGATTATGTAGATGTTGCCATTGAAGAGGCAAAGGATATGTCTCAGATGACCATAGATGAGTTGATGGGTTCACTACAAACCCATGAGTAGTGGTTGAACAGATCTGCTCCTTCCCTAGAGCAAGCCTTCAAAGCTTAGACCAATGCAAGAGTTCGGGGAAGAGGAATAAACAACAAAGGAAGAGGTCAAAAAGGTAGAGGAAGAAGCAATTCTGGAAGAGGAGGTACTAACAACATAGAGGAGATGAGCAACTCACTGTCAGCAAACTAGAACCAGAGGATGAACAACAGTTCAAATCAAAGAAATGACAAGAGAAATGTGCAGTGTTACTACTGTCACAAATATGGTCATTATTCTAGTGAGTGTAGAAAGAAGCAACGTGACCATGGAGGCCAAAATGCTAATGTAGCAAATGAGAACAAAGTTGAAAATGACAAACAGTCAAATATTTTCATTTTTTGCAACCTTGTTGAACACATCAATGATGAAGTATGGTACTTAGATAGCAGATGCAACAACCACATGAGTGGTAACAAAAATTTCTTTGCCTCCATTGACAATAGTATAAAAACTGAGATCAAAATGGGAAATGATGAGAAGGTTATTATCATTGGAAAAGGTGTTGTCAACATCCAAACGAAGAATGGTGAAAGGTAGCAAATCTAGGATGTCTATTATGCCCTTGGCATAAAACATAACCTATTGAGCATTGGACAAATGGTCCAAAATGGCTACAAAATCCTAATGGAGAATGGAGAGTGCAAGATATCTGACAAAGGAGGCAGCAAGAAAGTGATGGTTGCAGTGCAGATGATGAGAAATAGAATGTTTCCTCTTAGGATGCACATAGCATTTGTGACAAGAATAGAAAACGGTCAACAACAACATTGTTCGTCGGCACTTATAATAGTTTTATAGCAGTCGACAGTCGAACAACAATTTTATTTCAAGACAGTCATCAAAGACCCATCCAAACTATGAAATTTAAGGTATGGGCACTTAAGTTTTTCAAGTTTGAGTTTATTGTCTAGGAAAGAAATGGTTAGGGGTTTACCATCCATTGTAGAACTCAATGGCAAGTGTGAGACTTGCATTTTAGGAAAACAACATAGGCAACCATTTCAATTTGGGCATTCTAGGAGACCAAAAGCATCTCTTGAGTTCGTGCACTCAAATTTTTGTGGACCCATGAAAACCACCACTTTAGTTGGAAATACATATTTCATGACATTCATAGATGACTATAGTAGAAAAGTATGGGTCTATTTCTTGAAAAAAAAAATTGAAAGCTTTTGAGAAATTTAAGTGGTTTATGGCAACAGTTGAAAAGGAGAGTGGTCACTATATCAAAGCCCTTAGAATAGATAGAGGGGGGGAGTACAACTCCAAAGAATTTCTAAATTTTTGTAGGAATGAGGGCATTCACAAAAAAATCACAACTAGGTATACTCCACAACAAAATGGAGTGGTAGAAAGGAATAATAGGACCATTCAAGATATGGTGGCAAGTATGTAGAAAGGAAAAGGGTTGTCACACATATTTTAGGGAGAGGTTGTAGCAACAATAGTCTATATACTGAATAGGTGCCCTACAAAATGTCTATGATAGGATTCCACAAGAGGTGTGGACAAACAACAAATGGAGTGTTGAGCACTTAAAGATATTTGAATTTGAAATGGAGCGCTTCCTACAACCCAATCTATGCTTGCAACATTAAATGGAGTTAGGTAAATTTGAATTTTGAATGAAGTGCTCATTCTCATGAGCTTGCTAATAGAAGACAAAAAGAATGTATTCATTGGAGTTAGTAGAAGAGAAAATTGAAGAAGTTTTTGCATTGGAAGAGAACCCTTTAGCAATAGATGAAGTAGAGAATGTTCAACATAGAAAAATGATAGCAACAACACAAAAGGAATGTTCTATTAGTCACAACGCATTGTCAGCTGTAGCTACAAGATTGTAGCAGTTTATGTTTTTGAGGTGTGAGTGTAGCACCCAGTCATTGGACATCTATCCAAATAGCTTAGTTTTATTTTGTTCATGTAAATCAGAGAATATCCTCTGAGTTTTTGTATTTTGAAGCAAAAAAGGAATATATGAAAAGTTAATTTATGTCTGTTTAGTCTTGTTGTCATTGTGCGTTCTCTGTGTGTTAATTTTTGCTCTATCCATCCTGTCATAGCAGTGACTTTCTATTTTATTGCACCCTTGCCTCCCAACACGAGGCATATGAGGGTGACCGATGCTATCATAAAAAACTCATGACAAAATTTTGTAGCCTTTTAAAGGCATTTTGCTCAATTAAATTCTGTGGAGAATCTCCTTTGCCCATTTCAAGGCATTTTAAAGTCATTTGTTGAAGTTGGGGATGTTTTTTGACCAATTCAACTGCTCGCTACTCAAAATCTCCTTTCCCACCAACCATATTTGCAAAGTATGTTGGGATGTGTGTTTAGAATCTTTGGGAAGAGCAGCTCATATATGCTTTATAAAATTTTACTTGATAGCCCTATATATGCTTTAACACCATGCCTTATTTTATTTATTTTTCAATAAAGAATAAAATATTATTATTTTAATATTCAAATTAGAATACTAGAATAAAAATCTTCTCCTTCACTGTCCAATTACTAGCAATCTCTGGATGATAACTCTCACTTGAAATTAAAAATCTAAGCAAATAATTAATGAGAAGTAGATTGAGCAGGATGTAGAGTGATTGTCTCCTCGAGAATGGTACTTCTCTTGCTTTGATCACTACTTAATTGTTGTTGCAAATCTGAAACATGTAGAAACCTCCCCTCCACAACATGCAAGATACCTGGTGCATGGTGCTGAACTATTACTTAACCTCAATAGTTCACTAGACATGCATTGCCAAGATTGCAACCATTAAAATATTAACGACCACATCACATAGGTGGTGTGAAGTAAAACAATATGTTATATTCTATTTTGGTTGTTTTGGATTTGTAAGAATTAGCTCAAGACCAAATCTGATCCTCGTTAAAACAATTATGGCCATGTAGGAGATTGTTGGCTTCACACACAAGTATGGGGATTGTTAAATAATTTTAAACCAAATAAACGTTAATTAATTCATCAAAATTATAATAGTAATTGAGTAAATAGCCGTAATTAAATAGTTGTAATTAAATTATAATAATTATTTAGTCATAAGAATAATTAAAATAAATGATTAAATATTAAGAAATAAATAGTGGTAGTTAATATAATATTATGGATAAGAAATAAGTTCATTAGAATATATGAGAATCTCATGAAAATCTTGAATCAATGAGAAAAAGTATGCATGGAAGTATCTAAAGAGAATATTTACTCTACATGAATGGATGTGGAAAATTAACTTCTAATTTATAGATTTGATATCCTATCCAATATATAATAGAGAAATAACATTTTTATTATGATTGTAGAATTCATACATGTATTTATCATACCTTTATGGCTTAATCATGTTGATAGGAGTTTGCCAACAATGTACTTGTCATGTTTCTTAGATGCACTATAGGGAGTGGGCTAGGTGACCTTACACCCCCTAAAACACTTAAACTATAGATTTTTGGTCACTTAGGCCTAGGTTTTGAAGTCCAATTGACAACTTACTAACACTAGTAAAAGTTGATCCAATGCAAACAAATTGAACTCTAAGGAACTAAACTTTGGAATTTAAACTTGAATAATAAATTTACATCTTGCAAGAGATATATGTGGGTTTAACTTAACTGATATTAGTCTCAATCCTTGCAGTCACTAATGCACCTATTACAAATTTCTAGAAATGAAACATATAGAGAGGGGTTGGGGATACATTTCAAGCATTTCAAAAGCAATCAAAGCTTGACTTTGGCTATGTATAAACATTTAAAAGAAATCACAAATGGACTATGGGTTGGGATATATTTCAAGCATTTCAAAAGCAATATTATTTGTAATATTTCAACCGATGCATATTTTCTTTGCGGGATTTGTGAATTCTTACATCGAGAACATTTAATTGTTTGAACCAATGGCTCAAAGAAACACCATCTCATGGAATGCAATGATTGCAACACATATTCAGAAAATGTTCACCAATAAAAACATTACAAACAGTTCAGTTTTAACTCCATATAAACTGATAGTTTTTTTATCCCATATAAATAATTAGAATTTTCTTATATATTCATAATTAAATTGACGTTTCATATAATGATTGTAGCACATGGTAAAAATCATGTAATAAAAATATTCACGAATGAAAACATTACAAGCAGTTCAGTTTTTACACTAATATTATCGGATGTTGTTTTTTCGTCAATTGATTTCTGCAACCAGACATACAGATGAAACTACATTAACAAATAAAATCATATAATTTAATATTTGTATATTTTTATATTGGCTGCATGTAAACCATGAATTTAACCTCCAATTAATAACAAAATTTGAAAATAAACACTTCACAATAGGCAATGATCTGGAACGATCTGGAACAAACTGGGGAGAAAACTACATTCAACCTCTACTGCAAATGTCACATGAAACGTTCCTCCAATAACTAACTTGCTTATTCATAGAAAATTATTTAGAAGTAAATACTATAAACTTACTTTCAAAATTATACAATAGTCCATGCGTAATAGCGCATATGAGAAGAAGATTCTAATCACTCATTTTGAGGATAAACACAAGAGGCGACAGAATTACTAGACCCACAGAAATTGGAAACCATTTGCATGGAGGCGGCACCAGAGAAATTGTTGCTGCAAGGAGACTGAGCATGAAGAATCCTAGAGCAGTACACAAAAGTACCTTGCTCATTAACATAATTCTCTTTCTATGGAGGGCCCGCTCAAACCCAATGACCGTTACAACCAGCATCGAAACAAAGAAAGCCGCACTGCCTCCAAACACAAATACGTTAAAAGATATGGGTGTCTGGAAATCCTTCAAACCGCTCATGATGATGTATATGAGGGCGATCAATGCTGTCACCAAACTCACAGCAGAATTTCGTAGCATTTTAAAGGAATTTGCCTCAATCAGATGCTGCTCACAATCTCCTTTCTCACCGGCCATATCTGCAAAGTATGCTGGGTTGTGAGTTGAGAATCTTTGGGAAGAGGAGCACATATATCGTTTACAATATTTTGCTCAGTAGTCCTATATATATTGCTTCAACACCGTGCTTTGTTTTATTTTAGACTACTATTTTTAGATGGAAGTTTGCATGAAGTTTTTCATAAGTGTTTTATTTTAGAGCACTATTTTTAGATGGAAGTTTGCATGAAGTTTTTCGAAAGTGAAAGAACTGCATGCAAATGCATTACAGGAAGAAAGAATACTTCAATATTTTTTTTAAATAATAAAATATTATTATTTTAATATTCAAATTAAGATATTAGAATTAAAAAATATTATTTAATATTAAATAAAAATTAGATTTATAAATATTTTATATGATTGCAAATTGCTTATTTTTTATTTTCTCCTTCAATATATTCACTGTAACCGAAAGTGAAGTGAATTCAAAATAATAATTTACTCTTGAAATTAATATTTATTTAGAGTTTAAAATGATTTTTTTTAGTGAAGTGCCTGAATTTGAATAATAATATTTTAATTAAAATTATTTAATTCAAGTGAACTAATTATTTTTATTATATTAACTCAATATTTTAAAATAATATTTTATTATTGAAATTAGAATTTAATCATAATTTCAAAATAATTTTTTAGTGAAGTGTATGAATTTAAATAATAATATTTTAATTACAATTATTTAGTTCATGTGATTAATTTATTATTATTATATTAATTTAAGATTTTTAAATACTATATTATTATTAAAATTACAATTTAATTAGAATTTTAAAACAATTTTTAATGAAGTGGATGAATTTGAATAATAATATTTTAATTATAATTATTTAGTTTAATGAATTATTTATTATTATATTATTTTAAGATTTTAAAATAAAAGATTTGAGTAAAAAATGAGTAAGGATGAAAAAATAATTTTCCTTATAGAAAGCTTTTGACATTCGAGGAAGAACACACAAACTTTGAAGATTGAAGAATCCAAGTTTTTCTTGAAAATTGAAGGAATTTGATGGAAAGTGTTTGGTCTTCATCAATTGGGTTTCGATTTACTAAAGAGATGTTTATTTTAATGAATATGTATTTTCCTTTTATAAAAAAGAAAAAGAAAATTGTAAGCTTATTGAATTGGCGATATATTTAATTTAGAGTGTATTAAGATATTGAGGAATGCTTTAGGTTAATTATAAAAGTTCTTTAAAATAGACTTATAAAAAACCAATCTAAACTTTGAATTTAGGAGAAGAGATACATAGTTGTTTGTGTTGGAAGAAAAGTAACCAATTCTACAAAAGAGGTAAAATAATTCAATTGAACTATAGTTGAATATTATCATAAAATGAATTATTGATAAAATTTAAAAATAAGGAAAGATTTTAGTTTATTTATTTTATTTTAAATCTAAATGGTGCTTTGGAACCTTTGTATTGTTGTAGAAAATTTTAATAAAGGAATGACTAAGGAGAAGGATTCTGATTGTATTAGCAAATGAATTCATACTCATTCATTTGATTGTACATAAAGATGAATTATTATTTTAGAACATCATGCTCATAGTTTTTATGAATTCAAGTGATGTGGGAGGCCATCATCGACACACATATACCTTATATTTTGTTATTGTCATTGGCATGACCATGCTTGATATATTATTATACTTTTTTCCTATATTTTATGATGGTTAATTGTGAACATTGGACTTCACTGTTACTATGTTTATTAGATTAGTTTGGATATATTATAATTTTTCCCTATAGTTTATGATGGTTAATTGTGAACATTGGACTTCACTGTTACTATGTTTATTAGATTAGTGATCGTAGAATTGTAAGTTTGAGTATACTAGTTTATCAAAATGATATCTTGTACATTATGGAATTAGAAACAATATGCTTAGAATGGAATATGGTCATATCATTTTAATCAAAAGTGAGTTTTTTAATTACCATGCAATGTGATACTTAGATTATATTGTTGTGATTTAAAAACTAATATTTGATTTATCATGCAAGTGATTTTAAATGTCGTGCATGAAGTAAGGTTTAGAAGTGTAATTGACATTGTATTGAATTGTAACAACAATGTTTGAATTCTAAAAAGGAAAATGTTAACAAGGATTATGCTTATATGTATATTAAGTGCAATGAACATGTGCGTGTGAAACCTAGAAAAATG
>VDFB02155746.1:0-36097 GCA_007258455.2 Sequoia sempervirens
AGGAGAAAAATTCATGATCTTATGCAAAAATGTAGGGCTTTGAATTCAATAGAGTTCCCACAGAAGGTGACCTGAAGATTGCCTTCCAGCAAGGCTATGGAGTTGTGGCTAAATGCATAAGAGTCTTGATGAGAAAACCTGACCTTCTACTACATCCAACATGTATGGGTAAAATGGAATAAATAAGGATTTTATTTAAAGATTGGATGCTTATTACTGGTCATTCAATATTAATTTCCACCATAGAAAGTGATGCATGCCTGTTGTTTTAAACGATTGAGTAATGATATCTGCTTTTATGACATTGGAATGTAGCTTGGTAAGGGTGGAGCACAACCTGCAGATGAAGGTCATGGTGTGCATCCCAGTACTTTAGAGCATGTAGAGCATGATCAACATGTTGAGCATGATCAAGCTATAGAAGATTAGGAACATGATGTGGTCCCATCAGGTAAAGATGACCACTCTAAAGTTCTTTTAAACATATTTAATTGCAATGGGTGTATTAATTAATGTAACCTTTCGTGTTTCAACTTTAGAGCATGTAGAGCGTGATCAACGTGTTGAGCATGATCAGGAACATGATGTGGCCCCATCAAGTAAAGAGGACCACTCTCATGTTCTTTTAAACATATTTAATTTCAATTGGTGTATTAATTAATGTAACCTTTCATGTTTCAATTGCAGATTAGGATTTAGAAGGTGTTCAACATGTTGAGCATGAGTCTATAATAGAAGTTCAGGAACATGATGTGGACCCATCAGGTAAAAAGAACCACTCTAATGTTCTTTTAATTAATGAAATACTTGTAACAATAATAATAAAACATATCAGTTTAACATTTCTTTGTTATTGTAGTAGACCCCCCTTGCAGCGACATCCACATCATGAGCACTAATGTAGCACATTAAGATCACGCCAGAGGAGAACAACTAAAGGGGGATGTATGATTTAGAAAATGATACTCCACTTAATATTTTTTAGCTTTAAAAAGAAACAAAAAAAGTGATTGTAATCATATCATGACAACCATATTTTTGATAATATGTAAAAACTGAAAGAATGAATATTATATGTTAATGAATGAATGTGAATATGTTAATTAATGAATGTTATATGTTAATGAATGAATGTTATATGTTATTAATGGATGAATGAATGAATGTTATATGTTATTAATGGATGAATGAATGATTAATGTTATATGATTGGGTATGGGGAATTGAGAGTGATGTGAGGGGGGGAGGGGCCAAATGAGCTTCCATTGTCATGTGGTTGGCCCTGTTAAGTAGAGAATATTAAACTATTCTTGAAACAAAGAGAAGCTCAATAAGGTAATGCACTTTTCAATATAAGAAATGCATCATTTGAAGCATCAAACCAATATGCAAAAATGAAAGAAAGTGCTAACTTTTCACTATGGTGGCAAAAATGATTCTTTATACCTTCAATCCATGCTTTGCATCATAATTTGAAGTTGTTTCCATTCCAATGTTCTGTTTAGTTTGTTTGTATGGCTTTGTATGAATACCACATTGTGTTGTGTGTGGATTTGGTTTCAAAGCCTGTTTCTTCTATTTTTAGTGGTGACATAATTCTAAAATTTGACTTTTGTGCATAACAGGTTAGTGGAAAAATTGACAGCTCTTAAGGGTTTAGAGGCTCGATTGAGATAGATACATGGATATTTGGATCTTGTTGTTGATGGGAGGCTTTGACTTAACTATGAAATTTTGTACCATCTGCAGGTATGCAAAAGTTTCTCTACTTACATTCATTCTTGATCATAAATATTGTAAATGATATTAATGCTTCAAACTTAAGATTCGTTTCATTGTTATAATGATCAAAATGTTATACTTTGCTATACATTCAAGCATTCTCTTGCCCCCTACCCTTTCCTCTCTCCCCCATCCTTTTAAGAATTTTCTTTATCATAAAAGATTCACATTTCTGTCTCATTTACACAAATTTATCTGAAGCGCTAGGAGTGAATAAAGATATGTAAACGATGATGGATTATGTCTAAAAAACAACTTTCCATCTTATAGATAATTAAATCCTTAATATTTGAATAGTTTAGAGCTTGAATAATGCTTATATATGCATGTGTAGCAATAAGGGAGCCTATGTGAAGATTGAAATTTAAAACATCACTTTGGTATTTTTCCTTAGACAGTGAAATGATATTTTGAGTAATACAAACCTACACACACATTGATATTTTTCGGCATTGCATTGAAGAAATTTTTTTCTCTTATACCTACCCTCGGCTAGACATGGAGGTATATAACATTGGTTTCTAGGTTTATTTTGTAAGTAGTTAATTTTATAGAGGAAAACTAAAATATTCTTAATGTCCCATGTCAGGTGTGAAAGCATATGAATCACTTGCTAAAGGCACCATTTTGTATTCATCCAAAAATTGGTTTGTTCTTTGTTTTTTATGTTTCTTGCATGTGTTTTTTTTAGGCTCTAGAAATGTAGCTCTGTTCTTTCCTTTGCACTTTTCATCTATTTTGATGATTACAGTAGTTTGTCCTCATAATTTTTCATGTAGATCTGTTTGTAACCTTATTTTCTACCAATCAATTTGCAAACCACTCACATATTAAGGACCATTTCACTAACTTGTAGTCATCCATTACTTCATATGTTGCAGGTTGTGTCTGTGTGCCAATAAATCCTAATGATTGCAAGAACTTTAATCCTACAATTGTACCCAATCTTTCTCAAGAAAAGTCTTACCTTATTTTATAGTACTTTAAATGGTTAATTGAAGGTGCTTCTTTAGATCTGAGAGAGTTGAACCCTGGATTAAAATATGGTATTAGATGGGTAGTATAATGATAAAATTGAGGTCCATTGAACACAAATTACAAACATAATTTATTGGACTATGAATAGTGTTACAATTATAATTATTTCTCCTTTACCCACCTCTGCATTAATGAAAAAGATAGATCCCTATAAATCTAACCATGAAAGTGTTGAAATCTGCAGTATCTACAGGACTCCGGAAACTATAAAACATATTCTTTTTGAATGTTTTTATGCTCAGGAAATTTGGTACTTATTATGCCATAAGCTGAAGGTCTGGAATAACAATGGTAAAATTAATTGGCATGATATTTTGTTTTGTAATTTCAAGCTCAAGTTTGATTGTAAGCTATTTTGGTAATTCTTATCCAATGAGATCATGTGGCATCTGTGGAAGGAAAGAAATGATGATAAATTTAAGGGTATCATGAGGGTACTTACTGAGTCTTCCAAGAGACTCACTTTCTACTCTATTGCTCTATAGGTTTCAACTCTTGTGGGGATCTCAATGAAGAATTTCTTGAAGTCAATAACTGAAGGTGCTGCTAATAATACCAGAGAAGATCTGAGAAGTAGACCCACCTATAGGTTGAGCTTGGAAGAGACCGTGCTATTCCAGCAGACATTTGATGAGCTCCAGAGAGGAATTGATGAAGCTACAAGCCCAAAAAGATAGTGCGGCCCCTAGTAGTTGGACCCCCAAGGAGAAACAATTGCGAACCTTGATATTGAAGAAGTCAACAATGAGGAGAATGTAATCAACACTATGTATTGTTTACGTTGATTTGAATAGCAGCAACATGTGGTGCTGTTAACAACAATTTATATTATCTATGCTGGTTTTGAAAACAACTGGTGCTTTTTGGTTTCTTTCTTGCTGTGTAAAGTACTGATACAGTATATTTCCTATTATGGAAATGCTTTGATGTTGTATTGATCCTAATGACGGATAGGCATTTTCATGATATGTAATGGACCTTAAACTATTTTCAATACAGAAAAAAAAAAGATAGCAGATATTGGAAGTTCATTGCATGTCTCATGTATGTGTTAGTATTTTAATTTTGTTTAAGTTTTTCAAGAGCTTGATTAGGCCAAGAATATGTTCTACAAGCTCTGTTCTCTTGACACTGCTCAACATTTTCCATACACATTTTCTCTTCAATCTAGACATTTCTTAACTCCTTCCCTTGTTATCCCTTGGTTGTTCTCAAGTGTAATTCTTTTTCTATGCATCTTGCAGTCTGTATGTATGATCAATCATCTCTTATGAAGCATGGATAACCTTTCATGGAATTGTTGTTGTAATTAGACAATTTCCATTGTGAGAATAATCATTTAATTTGTATGGAAGTAAGTCTTTTTCATATTATTTGACTTGGTATTGTAAACTTGTCTTTGCAGGATTCTCTCGGGGGGAACAACCGAACTATGATGATAGGTAGAGCTGTACAACACCATAAATCATTTGGCATTATCAATATATTTCTTATAGAATACTCTGTTCAAGTAAAATGGAATGTGCAATGACAATTGGTCTCAAATTCAAATCTGAATATAAGTACATTATACACAAGAAGATGCAAATATGAACTACAGAATGGTGAAGGGAATTTGGGCCAAGCTGAGCAAGATGATTCTCTGAAAAATTTCAATAATAGTGACAGGGACTATTGCATGAATGTATTCAAGAAGAATCTGATGAATTCAAAGAAAAACTAGGTGTTTGACAGAGGAAAGTATGGGCCTTTCTTTTGGGTGGTCTTGAGCCATCATTTACCGAAATGAAATCTGATTTTGTTGCCAAAGGAATATAGAGGATTAAGGGTTGCCAGTGCATGGACGACTCTTGACAATCCTCTCAAAAATTTCTATTCCATGCACAGTAGTTTAGGAAATAAAAGGAACAGGAATTGCCAGTACATGGAAAATCATGATATTCCTTCTTTTAAAATAAATCTTTCCATGTATAGTAGTATAGGGTCATGTTCATCTCCATTTCCATTCATTCCATCTTGCTCACTAGTCTATCACCTTGAGTTTGGTCTGCTCACCCAGAAATCTGGATCCTTGCAATGATCTCACAATCATTCATCTCCAAACAGAGCCACTATTAGAACTGTAAAATTTTGAAAATTTCATGGCTACACATACTCATTAGTTCCCAAAAATTCCCATACCATAAGCACAAGAATCCTCTCTTCATAACATTTTTTCCTATATTCTGTTATGTGATCCCATAGAATTCATTTAACCTTGAGTATTTCAATGTATAATTCATATCGACAAGAGATGGTGAGGGTCTCCCCGATCCATAAAGCGTTTTATATTAATGTATATTTTTTGTAGTCTATCAGCAAGAGTTCGGGAATATCATACTAATATGATTTCATCTGAAGACACATATTGGTAGGACATAGTTCATTGTCTCAATGACCAAAGGTCCTATCGGCGAGAAAATCTTCATCGATATAAGTCATAACGAGCACATGTGTGTTATACTGATGAAGCACAAAATGATTGTCGGTGAGACCTAAGTCATCAGTGTAAGTCATAACGGGATTATTTGTGTCTTACTGATCATGGTATAATTCTGAAGCATCAAAAAGGAATCTACAATATTCTCAATAAGTTTCCCAAAAAAGTGGGTCTCGTTGGTAGTATAGTACCATTGGGGTGAGTTCAAGGAAGTCTTGCCAACCCATCATATTGCTATAGTAAAATTATATCGATAATAGGACTTGGTGATATTCATTGTCTTACTGATAAAATAATTTCCTGAGATTTGAATATGAAGGGACACGACTTGATTGATCTCTCACTGATGGTACATTTCAATGAATATTTTTAAAAAAAAAATTTGCATTGTTTCGTCGAAATTTTGACGAACACAACCGATGAATCACTGAAAAGGTCTGACAAAGTTGCTATAACTGTGAAGAAGGCTTCATCGTAACTCATTTTCCATTTCATCACAATTTCGATGAAGTCCACTGACGAACCATAGAAAAGGTCTGACGAAGTTGCTTAGCTGCAACGAAGGCTTCATCGTAACTCCTTGCCCATTTCATCGCAATTTTGATGAACGCCACCGACTAATCACATAAAAGGTCCGATGAAGTTGCTTAGCTATTATGAAGTCTTTGTCGTAAATACTTTCCCATTTCATCGAAATGGTGATAAACTTTTGATGTTCTTTCGACGCTTCAGAAGAGCCATTGCAATTACATTTTGGTTGTAATTCGTCAGTGGAGAGACGAAGTTTTTGTCGATATTCTGATGAACATCTGAGTCATTTTATGATTCCGATGACCGATGAATTTGCACCATTATTTTGACGTTTAATTCATCATCAGCATTGCAACGAAAAAACAATGATGAAAATGTTTTTGTCATTTCATCGCTTTTCTGACAAAGATTTGTCTAACGACCAATGAACGTCCGTCAGAAAATGGTGTCAAATTCAGTAGTGAATTAAAATATCACATTATCTCATAGTACAAATACAAATGTAAGTGCAAGCACCAAGCTTTTGCTGGACAAAAAGTGAAAATGTAAATGTGATACATGTGTGTGTGAAAATAAATGGGACTTGCCGAGTCAACCATGAGCTCTGAAAATAAACACATGGGACTTTCCAGGTTAGCCATGGGCTCTAAAAATAAATGCATGGGGAAAGGGGGTCAATCCAACTAGGGAAATGGGAGTTGTGAAGATACAAAATCTACTTAGCCCCTTTCAAAACCAGACTCATGCAGAAGATGAGGGATTGTAAAATTTGTCCCATGCAAAAGGTGAGCACTGGAAATAAATGCATGGGGCTTTCCTAGTAGGCCATGGTGTCTAAAAATAAATGAAAGGGTCTCTCATGTCATGCAGATGATGAGAGGTTGTAAAAATGCTCCCATCTTTTACTTACAGCTTCCATGTACTAGGAGAGCACTTATCTCCATCAGAGCTCTTCATCCTAGCTCAAAACCTATTTGAGAAGTCAGGTGAACCAACTCAACTTCTTTCCAATTCCACCCATTCTGAACTTGAAGTAAATTGCTCTTTTACTCTGTAACTACATAACTGGAGGTAGGAGAATTTAGAGGATCCCCAATAATATCGCATCGGCATCATCTTCTTCGTGAATCCTTAATAAGTTATTAACCCTACAAAATGAAAACCCTTATGACAATTCAACGAATGATTTTAGTTGTGCTCACTATCCTTATTTATGGGCCAAAAGTTTTTCCAAAAGTTCCTCCAATATTTGCACTACCAACTTGGTCCCTTGTACACCTCACATGTGTCATGTGTGAGGTTGGGTATAGTCATAATTGTGATTCACCAAAACCTAAAATCCAACTTAATCGATCCATTTAACTTAAGCCTAACATTTACAATTTAAATGTTTAATTTGATTGACGTCTGGATTCTGACAACCTAGCTACATGCAAATTGTAACTCAAGCTAACAAGCTGTCAATTGTCAAAATTGCCAGTGCCACACAAACAATATGAAATCATTACAAATATTGTTTCACTAAATCACTGGATTATTGACATCATCATCTACGATTCTACAGTACATCATGCAATTTTCAGTATAAAGCTATCCAATCAATCACTCTAGCTATTCATATGGAATTAATATGTGTTGCCACTTGTAGTACCACAACCAAATTGAGAATTTCAATAGAATAAATGAAAGGTAGAGTAATTTGACACATTGAAAAGAGATAATTGAATGTCTTTTTTTACCTTAATCATTATCAATTGATCAATGTCCACTAATAAGTCACAATAAATTTTTCTCACTTATGATCAAAACTATATGTTGATAATTACTATTAGTTTTAAAAGCCACATTTAACATTTTTATATTGACCAAAGAAAAAAGGATTTACAAGAATGGAGCCACGAAAAGTATTTTAATTTAAGTAGCTATTGCTAAAGACTGAAGTACATAGTAGTTAGTACATAACTAGTGTGGCCAAAAGGCAAAAAGCCACTATGGTAAAAACTAGTTAGAAAGTACATAGTACAAGAACTGTTATGTTGTACAATAAAATGTAGAAACACGACACATCACAAAATTCATTACTATTTTTTTTTGTAACATTAGCTGAGGCCTTCAACCGGGTGTTTGAGTAGAATGTGAATCGAATTTAACAAACTAACAACAGAGAAGAAAAGTGAATCACCCAAAACCTTCCTCCAAAACTCCAAACTCTTTAATGATTCAGTTTTTGTATCACATAGTAGACCCCATCTCATATTAACCGGGGCAAGAGCCTGAGCTGTAGAAGCATGCAATTCCACTTTACTGAAGATTCCACCAATAGGCACTAACCCACTTTCAAAATTGTAATGCTTTAGCGCCAACTCCAACGAAGAAATAGAGTAAATGAAAGGCTGCAAATAACATATTGCTAGTGTCTTCACCAAATCTTTATCAAGAAAAATGTCCATGTAATTGGACAAAAAAGTCGAAGCTACCTCTAAATATAGAGAATAAGGGTTTTTCTGAAGCCATTCCCTACCCACAATTATTCTTATAGCATCCTCAACCTGTACACAAGGAATTGTAAAAACCATACCCACTTATGTCTGTCGTATGCATTGTCCCTTATTTTCTCCCAAATTTTTTTGGGTAGCATGACATGCCATGAAGACTCCATAATATCTCAATTAAATTGAAAATAGAGAAGAAATACATCAAATCCAAATATATTATAAATGATATGAAAAACATCAAGTTGGTGAAGTGTATATAGAAGTTAGCACGAACACAATGAGTATTCACACTTATCATTTTTAAATTCACCACAATCATTGATGTGACAATTAACATTTATTTCAACACTTGAATCCTTAAAAGCAAGTGCTTAAAAGGTATGCCTTGTGACAGATGACAAGATGGCTGCATAGTGCACATGCAAACAAAATTATTTTTAAAATGGGGACATTGCTAGGTTTACGAGACTCGACCCTCGGGATTAAAGACTTAAGATTTAAGGCTTTGTTATAAAATATTTTGTCTTGACTTAGGCAATATTAAACGGTAAACAAGAGCACAATGACCAACATACCTAAATGATTAATAAAATCTCAACCATTGATTTCTAAAAATCTAACAGTTCTAGTGTTATTCTGGAGGTTTCAATTTGCAAGTCTAGTGCTTCAAGGATTTACTTCTGGAATGCAAATATAGCCATCCATCGAAAATTCATCAAATGGTCCCTCTTTTAAAACAAACTTTATGCACATGCATAATTTAAAATGGGGACATCGCTAGGTTGACAAGACTTGACCCTCAGGATTAAAGACTTAAGATTTAAGGCTTTGTCATTAATTTTTTTTGTTTGACTTAGGAAATATTAAACGGTAAACAAGAGCATGATGAACGAAAAACCTAAATAATTAATAAAATCTTAACCATTGGTTTTTGAAAATCTAATGGTTCTATTGTTATTCTAGAGGTTTCAATTCGCAAGTCTAGTACTTCAAGGATTTACTTCCGGAATGCAACTATAGCCGTCCATTGAAAGTTCATCAAATGGTTCTTCTTTTAAAACAAACTTTATGCACGTGCATAATTTAAAATGGGAACATCGCTAGGTTGATGAGACTTAACCCTCAGGATTAAAGACTTAAGATTTAAGGCTTTGTCATACAATATTTTGGTTTGACTTAGGCAATATTAAATGGTAAACAAGAGCACAATGACCAACAGACCTAAATAATTAATAAAATCTCAACCATTAACTTATGAAAATTGAACAATCTAGTGTTATTCCAGAGGTTTCAATTCAAAAATCTAGTGCTTCAGAGATTTATTTCTGGAATGCAACTACAACCGTCCATCAAAAATTCATCGAATGGTCATGGTTATATTGATTTTCCAATGTTTTTTCTTGTGCATTTGAAAATAGGTTTAATTCACCAATGGATATACTTTTTGGTTTGAAAAAACATTTTAATTGCCAACAAAATTGTTTTTCCTATTTTGAAAACAGGTTTAATTTGCCAATGGAAATTTTTTCTAGGTTTGAAAATAGATTTTAATTGCCAATGAAAATATTTTATTGGTTTAAAAAAAAGTTGCAATTTGACAGGATTTTCCACAGACTTCTACTGATTAGAAAATATTTTCCAATTGATATTTTTTTTCCTAAAAAACGATAAAAATTTCCACTAAAATTAATATTTTTATCGAGAAGTATACAAGATTCACTAGGATTTTACACCTTCTCCGAGGCGGGGGGGGGGGGGGTTTCTTAAAGTTTTCCCTGAGAAGAACAATTATGATCATCATGGGTATCTATGTTTGTAATCTCTTCTATTACATCATCCTCACTAATAGGAGAGATAGGATGGGGTGTATGTTTAGGGAAAGTGTTAACATTTTCATTCTCTTGCGCTAAGAGACTCTCATAACTAGGGAATGCACTGAATGAATGACTAACATGCTTATTAACTAACTTTTTCTTTACAAACTTGGAAAGGATAGATACTAACATGTTTAAATAACAATCTATGCAAACTCAAAATGCAATGTAGAGACCTAAAATGAAATGCAATTTTTAGATGATAATTGACTGATTATGTTATGCAACAATGTGGGAATGCAAATTTGAAATTAAGCAATGTTTGAAATGGGCCAAATTAAGCTGGATTTGTTTAAATGCATGTAATAGGAACTTAACCAACTGATACTGATAGTTAATGGAAGAAAACATAAGTGTAGAAAATAGGGTTTTCAGTGTTGTAAAAGGTAGTTTCAGGAGTGTATAGGGACTAATTCCCCTAGGTGGGGAATGAGTCCCAATAGGGTTTTTTTTTTTAAATTTCTAAATCTTCAATGGATTTTGATGCTTTTTATGTTGGATGATATGTACCCTAAGTGTAAATGTAGTTTTCTAGATGATTTTCAATGATTTGAGATGCAAAAATGCAACCTATATGCACTTTCACTAATGCAAAAATTTGAAACCCTAGAATGCAAATTAACTAGTGCAAAATGCAATGCAATGTTAATGCAAGCTAATTCTAGGATGATGATTGACTCCTAATCAAAAAATAAGGTATTCAAAATACAAGTTCACCAAAATGAAATGAATATTTTTGTCACCTCTTGCACCTATAGGATTTTGCACCTACAAGGAGAGAGACAAAGAACTTAACGCTTCACTCAAGAACAAACCCTTGAGATTTCAATACAAAGGGGAATGAAATATGACAAACAAAAGGTTCTAAGGATAGAATAATGTAAAACGAGGGGTTCACCACCAAGCGTAAACTTGGAAAATAAAAGATGTTGGAAAACACAATGTGATATGTAAATATATGCTAAATGACCTAGAAATGATCATGAAAAAAAACATAAAACTATGAAGTTGAGTGTGCACTTCAAACTTGCTGAGAATGTAATGGAACTCTGAAATCTTAAGATGCTAATTTTTAAGCTGGTGGGACTCATTCGCCATTTTGGATGAATCAATCCAGTTATGGAAACTTTTTGAGCAAGTTTCGCAAATGGGTATCCAAATCTGCAAAATCTCTAAAAAGAGCCTACATTGGGAATCCATCACCACTAATGGAGAATGAGTCTATTTTTACTTTTCTATAAATGAAAACTCTAGATCTTCTCCCTTAGTCTCAATTTGTTCATCTAGGTGACCGGATCAAAACCCGATTTCGGCTATAAGTGACCTTTTGTGAATATTTTGACCTTTCAAATAGGGAGATGAATCCAACAAGTTTGAAACCTATTATTTAATCATCTCCAAGCCTTTAAAGCACCTAGATCTACAATCACACAAATAAAGAGAGAGAAAATGATGATTATTACAGAATAGGGGTTTGCCTTGGTCAAAACTCTTTTAGGTAATTAAACCAAATTATGAAATAACAAAAGATGAAAATTAAAATCATATAATGCAATTAGAATCTTTCCATGATGATGGATCTTTAGTTTCTACAACAATTGATGAAGAAATCTTCCCCTGAATGCCTTAGAATTGATCTTGAAAGCTATCTTGATGACCTTGTGAGGACTTGAAGTGCTTAACTCTTGACCTGATGGCTTGTGTACATCATGGATGGATGATAATTAGATTTATGCTATGAAATGATGATTTGAAAGCTTTATTATATAGGAAAGGCACTCAAATGGCCATTATTTTGATCCCCAAGGCCCATATTCATCAAAATTCAAGTAAGAATTGCAATTTTCCCACTCGATTTTGAATAAGTCCGTAAAAGGGACTCATTCACTACCCTAGTTGAATGGGTCCCACCTAAGGGGACTCATTCGCCCAAGGTGGTGAATGAGCCCCACCTTGAGGTTTTTGAGGTGGGTCTTCAAGATTTTGGGGTTTTAAAGTGTTTTTGTCAGGATGTTAGCCAAAATATGCTTCAAGATGAAAACATAAGGGTCCTAGGGGTTGATTAATGATGATATAAAGGTCATAAATGCAATAGGGCCCAAAATCCAATGTGAAAGTGTAAATAAATACACTTTGCAACACTAAATTAAGGAAAATTTGAGTTTATTTAGCTTAGAAGGGCCCTAAATTCCACATGAATATGTAAAGAACATTACAACAATAGATTAGGTCCACTTGATTTACAAGCCTCCCAAATTCAATGTGAAAATGTCAGTAAACACATTTTAGAACATTAAATTAGGATAGAGTTAAGTTAATTTAGCTTAAAACAAGTTCAAGACCTAATGTGGCTGTGTAAAACACCTCACAACAATAGATCAAGGTGACAATAAGTCTAAGTTATCAATAATTATTCCCATATCAAGTGTGAAAAAGTGTGAAGATCCATTTTTTCTATACTACACCACTAACCCAAAAACAATTTTCCCTCTCCTTTATTTGTGATTTGTAGGGCTAGGTTTCAGATTTCATAAGGAGCAAGATTGGAGAAAATTTGTCAAAGTTGTCATCAATCCTTGGAGAACATTGGAGAACACCTATAGGTTGCAAATCAATGTTTCAGATCTGAAAATAAATCAGGAAGGATGGAGTAGAGCAGGATCAGACTTTGAAGCTTCAAAAAACCCTAACTAGACCGATTCACCACTTCTAGTGAATGAGACCCAGTTTCAGTCAAAATTTAGATTTTTGTAGTTTCAAATACCCACTTGGCAGATTCTTGTTCCTGCACAAAAACCCAGTTTTTGGACTGATTTTCCCAACTTGATGAATGAGTCTCACTCAACATTAAAGGGAGAAATTCTAGTGTTTCAGAGCTCCACTCAGCCATTTCCAGATTCCTAGGTGCACATATTCCTTTTTGTAGCTTTCTATGTTGTTTCATTTACTTTTCTAGGTCATTTTGTAGGTTGTTGCATTAAATTAGGGTTTAGTGTTGCATCTTGCATTTCATTTGTCTTTCCAAGTCTAAATTTAGTGGTGAACACCTTATTAGCTTATATTCAGCCCCTATAGCAACCCTCTTGCAAGATTTTTTTCCCCTTTTCATTGAGATCTCAAGGGTTTGTTCTTGAGTGAAAGTTTGTAAAGATTGTTCTTCTAGGTCCTAAACCCTAGAGAAAGCAAACAATTTTCCACCTTTCAAATCCAAAGACTTGGATCAATACTCAATTGAAGAAATGTTTGGTACTCTTAAGTCCTTTGATATGAGAGAGTTTGGTGAAGATGTTCCAAAGAAACAATCTTCTTTCAAATCCAACAAAAATATTGAAGATGAGGCTCCAAATTAGAATGAATATTTTGATAATGTTGAATCCAACTTTGTGAGAAGACTAAAGAAATGAACTAGTAAATACAAAGGTAAGTTACCTTTTAATGGTTTCACTTATGGAATAATAGGTCATTTTGCATCCAATTGTCTTTTTAAGAATCATATGAGAATAATAAAAGAGATAAGATAAAGAAGGATCTATATTCCAAAGAGAATAGTGGTTCCTCTAAAGATGAGAAGAATGATTCAAATGATGAAACTCTCTTTATGGATTGCAATACTATTGATAGAAAGTATAATGTTGAGATATGTAAGGAGTCAACCCCCTTAAGTGATGAAGACATATTTTCCTCTAATTCAGATCTAGAATATATATGGAACCTACAGGTTGGGAGTTCAATTTGGATGAATAGGGGATTGACTCTGAAGGAAAAATCTGGTCTACATTGGAAGATCTAAATGAAGCAAGAGGTCTAAATTAGAAATATGAAATCTTTCTTATAGAATCAAAAGAAGAAACTAAAATATTGAGAATTCAAGTTACAAAGGAAGACAAAAGTTATGAAATTAGACTAAAAGATGAAAAAAGTGTAATATATGATTTGAAAATAAAGTTTGAAGCAGGAATGAGGATTGAAGATTACTTGAATGACAAACTCAAAGAAAAAATTGTAGAATGTTTAAGTCTTGAAGAAGAAAATGACACTCTAAGGAATTCCCTGAAAATAGAAAAGGAACAAATTGACAAAGGAGAGATGTTTGGTCCTGATAGTTCAAAAATGAAATGTAAAGACTAAAATAAAAGAAGAAAGAGTCCACCTTGAAGAGTTTAAGAAGAATTCCTCTAGAGAAAAAAAAAAAATTCATAATGGTAAGAAAGAAGGTGGATCCAGTTCTTCAAACGAAAGCACAAAGGCTTCAAAAGTCCCTCATCAAAAAAACAACATGCTTCTAATAGGTTCAATCAATCCTTTCAAGTTTAATATTATTCTTGCAATATTTTTGGGCATATGGCTATTGATTGCAGATCTAGACAAAGAAGGAATAACAAAATAGGAAGAAGATATTTTGTAGATCAAAGAAATGGTGCTATTTTTTTCATGGATATTGCTTTTCCTGCAACAATATTGTTACAAGGCTGATGAGTGTAGATCTAAGGTGAAGAGGAACAACTCTATTTTGGAGTACAATGTTGTGTGTTACAAATTTAATAATATGATACATAAGACAAACTATTATTGAAATGACTTTGTGAAGCCATTTGCTTAGTATCATAAAAAAGGTTGAATCCTTTAATCAACAAAAGAGGGAAAATGAAAAGACCCAAAATGAAGACCATGAGAAGAAGGATGATTCTACTCTTGTGCACTTTGTACAAGGTTCCAAGACAAATTGAGATAGAGTATTATCTCGTGGGGAGATGTCACTTGTAGAACTTGTTTTCCCCTTGAAAAGAAAATGTGTTGAAGGCTTTAGCATGGAGTATGATTTGAATCAAATCAATCAATGTGAAAATCTATTATACATAAATGGACATTGTTTGGTGTTCTTGGTGAAAGGTGGTAATATGTGAAGGTTGGTATACCTATTCTAATTGATGTCATTCCAATTTAGTGTACCACATTTAAAGATAAAGTCCAAAATAAGTAAGTTTCAAAAATTTTCCTAGACATTCAATGTACACTTTGTTGAGGCAATGTCGAGGCTTTTTGGTCCACATCTCTTCATAGAGAAATTTTTAGTCTTGCAGTCCAAGGGTTTTCTGATCAAGATGTGAAGGAATCATATCCATGCTTTCAAGTCTTTATACCTTCTCATATAGTAGATATTAGTGACAGTGTTCCAATTTGGCATAGTGAATCCATGTTAAAGGCTTATTGAAAAATGTTGCATTTCTTTGAAACAAAGGTTTTGTCCATACAAGATGATTTGATATGCTACAATGTTCTATAACAATGTGCTACAATGCCTATCCATTGGTTAGAACATTTTTCAACCAATGCTTGAAAAAATCAATTATATGAGATGGTGTAATTGTCAGATTTTCTTTACATAGGTAGAGTATAATTGGTTGCTAGATTTAAAGCCAAACCTAAGCAATCTCATGAAATGACTATGAAAAGAATATTTAGATACCTAAAGGGTACTATAGATTATTGGCTATGGTACAAGAGGATCAAAATTTCTCTTTGAGTACCTATATTGATGTTGATTGGGTAGGTTGTGTTGATGAATAAAGAAGTAAAAGTGGAAGTGCATTATTTGTGGGAGACAGATTGGTCTCATGGTTCAACAAAAATCAAGATTTAGTACCTTTATCTATAGTAGAAGTAGAATACATTGTTACAACATCTTGTTGCGCTCAGGTGCTTTGGATGAAGCAGAACTTAAAAGATGTAAAGGTGGTGTATGATGAACCTATTCCCATGCTACGTTCCAATACAAGTGCTATTAACATTTCAAACAATCGGGTAATGCATTTAAGGCCTAAACACATCTCAATCTAGTGCCATTTTTTCAGAAAGAAATTTGCGGAACATGAAGTTAGAATGGAGTATGTGCCTACAAAGGACTATATTGTAGATATCTTTACAAAGGTTCTTTCAAAGGATAATTTTGAGTATTTGAGGTAGAAGCTAGGGGTCATTCCCCCTCCTTATTCTAACTAGATGCATAAAAGGTGCATCTTTCTAGGGGGAGAAATTCATGTCACATCCTTTCTCCTGGATTGATGGGTGCTACCCTATAGGGGGAGATGGTAATAAGGAGTCCTAAAGCAATTGTGTAGTTATATATGTATGTGAAAAAGAAGTGTTATTGGTCAAAGGGGGAGCATGTGCAGCTTCTTCAAGAAAAGATCATTTTTTCCCTTTTCACTTGAAGATAGAAAAAGTCTTGTTGTCTTGTGAAAAAGTGTTTGGCCCTTTGTCCTTGATGTTAAAGGGAGAGTATGAGCAATGTGCATTGCCATCAATGCTAATGGGGGATATTTTTGGAAGTTGTTGTCATTTATATCAACACTTAGGATTGTGTTGTTGTTTATGTCAACACTTATGGTTATCATTGATGTTAACACTAAGGAGATTGTTGGAAGTTATTGTCAACATTGGTTGCTAGCTGTAATTGATGTCAACACTTGAGTAATATGTTGTTAGTCCTTATCATTGGTTGTCTTTGTTACATTTAGTTTGGGCTAACATTGAATGGATGGCATGCCTTATAAAAGAAGAGAAGTTTTGAAGAAGTTTGTGGTTGGATACCATGCCTTATCAAGGAAGAATTGAAGAATTACATGATTGGACACATCATGCCTTATAAAAGAAGTATTATTTTTGATGTTCATATAATGCACTATTATTGTCAGTAGAGTTGATTTCATAACAATATATTTGGATGAGGATTAGAAGCATGACCAATGTTGGAGAGATGTTGTTGAAGGTCTACATTATGTTTCATGCTTTCTCCTATTGTTCTTGATAATACATGTGTTGCTGAAAGAAGATTCTAGTCTCTGTGAGTTGCTCAAATATTTCCGGTTCAGGAAGTTGCATTGAAGTCTATCCAAAAGAATGCTTCACATTGATGTCAACACTGATGGTTGTCATTGATGTTAAAAATAAGGAGATTGTTGGAAGTTATTGTCAACATTGGTTGCTAGTTGTAATTGATATCAACACTTGAGTAATATGTTGTTAGTACTTAGAATTAGTTATTACATTCAGTTTGGGCTAACATTGATTGGATGACATGCCTTATACAAGAAGATAAGAGTAGAAAATTTTATGGTTGGATACCATTCCTTATCAAGGAAAATTTGAAGAAGTTCATGATTGGATGATATGCCTTATCAAAGAAGAGAAGTGTTGAAGAAGTTCATGTTTGGATGTCATTCCTTATCAAGGAAGAATTGAAGAATTTCATGATTGGATGTCATGCCTTATCAAAGAAGCATTATTGTTGATGTTCATATAATGCATTATTATTGTCGGTAAAGTTGATTTCATAATGATATATTAAGATGAGGATTAGAATCATGACCAATGTTGGAGAGATGTTTTTGAAGGTCTACATTATGTCTCATGCTCTCTCCTAATGTTCCTGATAATACATGTGTTGTTGAAAGAAGATTCTAGTCTCTACAAGTTGCTTAAATGTTTCTGGTTTAGGAAGTTGCATTGAAGTCTATCTCAAAGAATGCTCTCCATTCCTTCATTGTTGTAGTTTTGGAGTTGCTTTTTAGTATTCAATGTTACTGATTTTTTAAAGTTGCATTCGTATCTTTTCAAGTCACTTGTGTTGCTGAGGAGGTTCCTATGAATTGTAGAAGGTTGGTATTGTTGCTAGTTATCTAGACTCATCCAGGAAATGCTTCACATTTCTTTGAATTGATGTTAAGATACTCCTACGACTTGGTGATTGTACTAACAACATCTATGCAATGTCTCAATTCCAATTTCATATGTTGAAGTGGTCTGCAAGTTGTTATATACAGATGTTACATCATCTAGTAATGTATTTTGTGTTTTCTAAACGAAGTTTTCTATACATGTTTGGTCTACGGTGATTGTTGATGGCATGGAAGTATGCAATAATGGTATGAAAGTAATGTTGGATGTTCAAGGAACGTCCCTATGTGATCAAGATGTTTTTAATTGGTTTCTATTGTATCACATTGTGTCTTGAGTTGGATTTCTAGGTTATTTGTGGTTATCTGGCCAATAGGGCTTGATCCTTTGCTTGGGTCATGTTCTTGGGGAGTTGTGCCAATAATGGAAGATGTGTCATGATAGATTTGGGTCTTGAACTATCCCATTTAAGACCACATCAAGTAAATTCAATTGAAAGAGTGTCATTGGGTCAACTTGTTATTTGTTTCATGTTTCAACCACACATTTCCTTGATGCCGACTTAGGTTGAACTGCATCTGTGTGTAAATAATTTTGGATCACATTGAAAGAAGTGTTAATATTCTTTTTGATCCTCTCTATCTTTGGAATAGGACCACATTATGCTTTGGTGGATAACTAGTTAAACTCATTGTTTATTCTTTATCTTTGCTAACCTAATTGAAGAATTGAAGTGTTGCAATGGATATAAATGCAAGATCAATATCATTTCAAATGCAATAAGATGAAAAAGTTTTACAAGTCCGAAGAAGTGTGTGTGCAACTCATATATTGAATATCTAGTAGAGATAGTATTGAAGTTTGTAAAAGAAAAGTTCAATTGAGGTTGAATGCTTCAGTCAACAGAGAGTTGTGTTGGAAATATTTTCTTTAAATCATTTTGTATCATGCTCTGAGATAGTGAATCTCATCAAGTCCCTGTATCTTACTCTTGGAGTTGGTTGGCACTTCAGTGTTGTAAGTCCTTTTTGTATCTTTCTCTAATGCAATGAGCCTTCTTGCACATCTTTTGGTAGTGAGCCTTATATTGTGAGTTAACTCATCGTAGTTATTCCCTCATTGGGTTTTCCATGTAAATATAGTGTCTCCTTGTGCATGTGTGTGTTCTCTATCTCTTTCTCTTTGTTGTTGATCTGATTACTGCTATATCTTTCATTAGTAAAGGTTGTTGAATGAGTTAAAGATTCAAACTATCATTTTCTTCTCTATTACTACTTTGCATAAACTTCTATCTTTATTTGCTAAAGGATTTTGAGTTGTGCTAAAAGTTTCAAGTTCCGGAAGGGGTTAAGTTTTGTATAGACTGATTCACCCCTCCCCCCCCCTCAGTCTCTAGAAGTGTTCAACAGTTTGATTCATGGAAGAATTTGACTTATGCGCACTTTATGGTATAATATACAAGGTAAATGGGAATTGACTTTCCTTGTAAGCATCTACCACTTGAGACTTTCATACATTACTTTTCATCACTTGACAATGACAAGAAAAAATTCACTAAAAAATAATAAAAAATCAAAGATGTTAGGATAGAGATTAAATCACATATAGTATTTAAGACTTCATGATTACGGATCATATCAGATAAGTTTGTTCAATGAATCCTCCAATTAAGACTCCTCTCTAACAAATACGTTTAAATTTTCATACATTTAGATCGGGGATTTTTTTTCAATTCATATATTTATCTTTAAGCACCATAAGATTTGATGGTTTAGTTTCAACTTTAATTCAAATAAGCATAATACAATGTCACTGACCCATGAACACGATCTTTATCATAGAAAATCAAGATCTTTTATGAATTCTTTACCAGCATGTGAGGTTGAATAGGTCTCATGGATTCCTCACCTACTCGCAGTGCAATTAGTGACATGACTTCTCAGTATCAAGCAGTGAAAAAAATCTTCAACATGACAAGATGAAAATTAGATTTCAGACAAATGTATTGGTAAATGAATCTTGACATTAAGTTCAGTAAATAAGCTTTTCGTAATTAAATTTCATATACATATTAATGCTCAACTGAAAAATCTGATTTTAATGTCGTGTAATATAGGATCCTGTATCAAGATATTTTCTCACCGCTACGTGTCAAAGGATCATCAGATTCGTAACCGAGCAAGTCTTATCTGACATGAGAAGGATATAAACCAAATTTCATTACTTTCTGGGTCAACATTATATCGAGATGTGGCATGGGTCAAACATTAGATTGTATCAAATCTTCTTAGATCAAATTGGTTTGGATAAAACCATCTAGACTTAAATCATATTCTATTAAGGGAAGAAAATAATTTGCTTATTGTTTAAGGAGATCTTCATAAAGTCATTTGAAAATGCTATTTTATAAGGTATTTATCTCTCATTCGTAAATTGTCAACAAAAATAATTTGTATTATATTTTTTAATATTTTATTTTTAAAGAATGCTTATAATCAATGTATGTCCATTACAAAATAAAAATAAAAATTTGATTCAAAACACTATGGAAAATAAGAAATATTAGTAAAAAAATCTAAAAATAATTTGTTTCCTTCCACATGGATGTCATTACTTTAATTTTAAAAAATAATATGTATATTAAGAGAAATGTGATATAGTAAAATATAGATCTAACTTTTATGTTAATAACAATTAAAAAAATAATGATATAAATATAACATTCAATAGAAAATTACCACAAATATCCATGTCTTAAAAAATGGAGTTACTAATTTAATTATGAGAAATTGTGAAGTATTTTATTTGTAGTGAATATTATGTGGTATGGTAAAATGTTAATTAAAAAAAAAGTTTTTTTTTTTAAAATTTAAAGTTCCACAACTTGTTAGTTTACATTGTCTTTAAATTCTTGTTCATTTTTTTGGTATAATTCAAACAAAAGAAAAACAATGCTAGAAATGATTTTGGAGGCTCAATAGAGTGGGATACACTATTGAGATGCCAACCCATAAAAGAAAACTATGAAAATTATTCAAAGAAAGACATAATCTCATATTGATTATAGACAAGCCATGAAGATCTACCAAGTGAAATATCAGTATTTTGGAGTTAAAATTAAACTTTGATGTGTTGAGACATGAGATAACATATCAATAATTATAAAGAGCAAATAAATTTCAAAGAATATTAAAAAAATTAATTTATGAGAAAAAGAAAAACTAATTTACAATTGACATATGATTTTATAAATTGACAATTATAAAATTATATTATGTAAATATTTTGAACACTTGTTTAAGGGCATATATGTAACCTTAAAACCCTCTACATAGATGACTATATTCATATCATTCTAAACTAAACTTGATAATCTTCATTGATTGGCACTTCATGTAACAGCAAAGCTGTGTTGTAGGGACTTAAAAGATCTTGAGTTCAAAGTTTCATACAATATATAAAAAATTGATAATCTCTTAAATTCATTTGAGTTTTTTAAAATAAAAATATTGTTATTATTTCTCTTTATATTAAAAATAAAAACTATTTTGAACTATTATGTAAGAAAAAAATATTAATTATATTATTAACATGATCGACTTTTGACAACATCCTTAAATTTCTAGAAACTCTTTAAACCAAATTTCTAGTTCTAAAGTCAAGGAAATTCTAGAAACTCTAAATTAAAATTTAACGATGAGTCATCAAATTTTTTTTATGACATTTCGAATATTAAAGTAGTGCGTCAATATCATACAACTATTCTGGAAACTCTAAATAAAAATTAACGATGAGATTTCGGATATCAAAGCAGTGCGTCAATATCATACAGCTTTTCCACTCGGTGAATATGTACAGACTGTTATTGAGACTCCTTTCTTCATACAACAATATTTAAGCATGAGAAGAGATTTATTCAGCATTCATTTCCCCTCACTTCTGATCATCTCTTCTCTTTTAAAGTAGTTTTAGCGTGTGGAAGACATGGAAGGTATGCTTTCATATGGCAGAGTTGTATTTGCAATCATAACAATATCATGCTGCTTCTTCTGCTTCATCTATTCTGCTGCAACTGCATGCCCCCTCTCCGACAAAAATCACCTTCTCGATTTCAAGGCAGCCGTTGTAGATGAGGATAGCACTCTAAGTTCCTGGCACGGATTCAATTGCTGCACATGGAGTGGAGTCAGTTGTAATGTTCGCACAGGCCATATTTCTCGACTGGATTTCAGTGGATACAATTTGAAAGGTAACAACAGTTCATCGCTGTTTCAACTTGACCAGTTGGAGCACCTCGATCTCAGTCACAACCTCTTCAATGGTAATTTCACTCCTCTCCATTATGGCAAGTTGAAGAGTCTCAATTTTCTTGATTTGTCATTTGCTGGTCATGTAAGTGAATTCTTTGTGAATTTGAAAAGCTTATCAAATATGGCGAGCTTGGAATACCTCTCTCTTGATGGAGTGAACATCTCTGTAAGCAAAGAGTGGGGTGAAGCTGTTGGCAGTCTATCCAACCTTAAACAACTCCACATGTTTTCCTGTGGACTTGGAGGACCAATTCCCAATTCCCTTCTCAACCTCACCTATCTTCTCCATCTCAATCTTTCAGATAATTCCTTGTCAGCGCAAATACCAGCTTGGTTTGTAAATGTGACAGCCCACTTGGTCTCACTTGATCTCTCTAAAAATGAGAATCTTGGAGGAGACGTTTCTTTCATTGGACAGCAAAAGTCTTCGTCACTAACCAGCATTGATCTTTCACATACAGCTGTAAAGGGCCGAATTCCAGCTACTATAGGGAATATCTCATCTTTGGAGAGTCTCTCTCTGAAATATACCAGCATTGAAGGTGAGATTCCTCCCTCCATAGTTAATCTCTCTAAACTTGTTCACTTGGATCTATTCCTAAACAAGTTAACAGGGATAATCCCACCAATGTTGGGATCACTATCTTCCCTTTCTTATCTTGACCTCGGTTACAACCTATTCAATGGCGCATTTCCGTCCACAGTTTCAAATCTTGTTAACTTAAAAACCCTTTATCTAGATTCCCTCAATTTAAGAGACTCCATTTCTTTTTCTCTATTCAATAATCTCACTAGACTTGAAACTTTGTATCTATCTTTCAGTCACTTAACTGTGAGCATTGATTCAAAATGTAATCCACGGTTCGAGAAGCTCATTTTTTTGGGACTAGGTTCCTGCAATTTAGATAGAATTCCATCGTTTCTTGTGAGCCAATATAACTTGACACATCTGGACCTATCCCTTAACAGTGTGACGACTATTCCATCCTGGATATGGAACTTGCCTAGTCTTGGTTATTTGAACCTTAGTTGTAATCAATTAACAGGTTCGTTGCCATCTAAACTAGTATGCAGAGCTGATTTGTATCTAGATTTGCACAATAACAGCTTAGAAGGTGCTCTTCCTGTTCCTGCTACCAGTCTTAAGATGTTGGACGTGACAATGAATCAGTTCAATGGTTCTATTCCTATTGATATTGGTGAACATCTTCAGCATACAGAGTTCTTATCCTTGTCAACAAACAATTTCAGCGGAGCCATTCCAGATTCTATCTGCACTTCAGATTTGCAGGTTCTTGACCTTTCAAATAATATGTTAAGCAGTATGATTCCTCCCCATTTAATCAAGAATTGCTCTTCTCTTAGGGTTTTAGATTTGGCAAAAAATCATTTGAAAGGTAACATGCCAGCAGAATGGGGAAACCTGAAAGAAATTCATACAGTAAAGCTCGCTGGTAATCATTTGAGAGGAGGCATTCCATCATCCATTGCAAAATGTCAATCTCTGCAAGTATTGGATTTGGGAAATAATAATTTGGAAGGTACAATCCCCCATTGGATTGGAAACCTCTCACAACTGTGCATCTTGATGTTGAAGTCTAATGAATTTCAAGGCAGTATTCCACCCGAGGTAATTGACCTTCCAAATCTACAAATCTTGGACCTTTCTAGCAACCACCTTTCGGGACCCATTCCAAGCAACCTTACAAACTTGCTCGCAATAGTCAATGCATCACAGAATAATCCAAACCATCTGGAAGAACACACTACAACAAAAACAGTATTTACAGTGAATACAGTATACACAAATAACATTGCAATTGCTTGGAAAGGTGGGAATGCTGAGTTTGTGAAAGTTCTTTTTATTCTTAAATGTATTGATCTTTCAAACAACAAATTATCTGGGAGCATTCCTCTCAAAATGGGATCCCTTCAAGGCCTGATAACCCTTAACCTTTCAAGGAATCATCTTAGTGGCCGAATCCCCAAAACATTGGGACACATGGAACAGCTAGAGTCGCTGGACCTCTCAGTAAATAGGTTGAATGGAAATATTCCGTTAGAACTTCAGTTGTTTAATTATCTGCAATTCTTGAATCTATCTTACAACATGCTTGATGGAAAAGTACCCCATGGAGGGCAATTTCTAACCTTTGGGGAGTCATCCTACTTAGGCAATCCTAAGCTAAGTGGGATTCCATTTACCAATACAACAGTCTGCAACAATTCTTCTAGTTATGGCAACTGCACAAGTATTGATACAGGTGGTGAAACAGAGAATACAGATGCTGAAGTGAAAGGGTGGGCAGTGTCACTTGGATTGGGTTATGGTTTGGGATTCTCTATTGTGATTGGAGTATTGACTTTCAATAGCAAGGTGAGAAAGAGAGCTTTCAAGGTATATGATGATATAATATTAGCTGCTGATCTGTGTATAAGAGGGAATAGATGAAAGAGAGTTTTCAATGTATATGATATTGTAATTTTAGCTATTGCTCTATGAATAAGAGGGAATAGGTGAAAGTAGATGCCATAGTATTAGAGGGTTTTATTAGTTTATGGCTACCAAAAATTCATATGCATGATAATAGCTAGAGATTTTTCGTGCCACCGATCTTGTAAACATTTCCATGGGTAATATATGTAATTTGATATGTCGCCTTCATATCTTGCTCTTCTTATAAAAAGGTTTTCATACTCAAGTATACCTCGGAAATGTATAAGCACGAGGTAAATCTGAAATTGTTTTTGCAATTATCATAAGGTTACGATAAAACTTCTCAAAAATTAAGAAATGTGAAATTTATTTCTCAAGATCTGTTGTTGTGCATACTTTTTGTTATTGGAATGAGAAAATATTAGTTACACCAACAGAAAAAATATTCTGAGTAGCTACAGCTAAAAAGTATAAATTTCTGAGCATGGACAGAAGCAACTAGAATGCTAAAAAGGTCTGAACATGAAGGGCAGCTACAGCTACAAAGTATAATATTCTGGACATGGACAGCAGCAACTATAATGCTAAAAAAGTCTGAACATCAACAGCAACAAATTGCTGCCCTTTGCCTCCACAAATCAAAGGACACAAATAAAAATTATATACAGCTCTAATTAGCAACCACAGCTCAAAGTTATAAGAGTATAAACTGCAGTCTCTATCTCCTCCCGACAACTCCAAATGATATGTGTATGAACTGCTTTTCTCAAACACCTGTCCCAAGAATAAGTTCCCAAATCTGCCTGTCCTTTCTGGCGTGACTTCAAGCAAGTCTCAAATTTTCTTCCTCTTTTAAGCTCATCTATCCATTTGAGTCTTCGCCAGCGTCTTTGTATGAGTCGAGCACCAGGTGTGCTAGTTTGTTGGAAATTTTTATTTTGAAAAGTTGAATTACAAGGGTTGGAATTATCCCAATCGTCTTCTTTAATTCCTCTCTCAGAGATTTTTTTTCCTCTCTACCGTTACATTTCTGTCCATGCGTGTGAAATCTGAATTACCAGCTCTCTTACATATTAACTTCTCTTTCCATCCAATGCATCAAGACAAATTTCAAATATGCAAATCTCTATCTCAGATTTTCTTTCACGTTGAAAAAGCTTTCAAATTAAATGTAATTTTTTTTGTTTTCTTTCTTTGTTGGGCATATGCATAGATTTAAGATGGTCTTTTTTGTTAAGTGATGAATGAAAAGAAAAAGAGGAGGACAGAGCAGCTAATATAACTGTAGCAACAGTTAGAAGAAACGGTCAAGTAACAGGGGCCGGACTTCTTTTTTCGGAATTTGAGTTTTTGCTATAAAAATAAATTATTTTTACAACTATGATGGTTGTGGAAATAGAATGTCTAACTATGTGTATAAAGATTATAAATAAATAGAAATTTAAAAATCATTAAAAATTAGATACCTAAATTTGAGTTTATGAATTATTTTAACAATTTTGGTTGGGTAAGTCTCATTTATTCTTCATCTAGTCTCATTGCAATTAGTAATATGACCTGTTAATATCAAGCAGTGATAAAAATCTTGCACAGTATTTTATGAATTATTTTACCAAGTCAGATTGGGAAGGTCCCATTTATTACTCATCTACTCAGACTACAATTAGTAACATCACTCGTGAGTATCAAGTAGTGATAAAAGTGTTGCACATGACTTTATGAATTATTTTACCAACAAGTCATGTTCGGTAGGTCTCAATTATTCCTCATCTAATCCCATTGTAATTAGTAACATGGCCCATCAGTATCAAGCAGTGATAAAAGCTTTGCACGACTTTATGAATTATTTTACCAACAAGTCAGGTTGGGTACGTCTCATTTATTCCTCATCTAGTACCATTGCAATTAGTAACATGACCCGTCAATATCAAGCAGTGATAAAAGCTTTGCACATGACTTTATGAATTATTTTACCAACAAGTCAGGTTGGGTACGCCTCATTTATTCCTCATCTAGTACCATTGCAATTAGTAACATGACCCGTCAATATCAAGCAGTGATAAAAGCCTTGCACATGACTTTATTAATTTCTTTACTAACAAGTCAGATTGGACAGGTCTCATTTATTCCTCATCTGGTCTGACTACAATTAATAACATGACTGTTAGTATCAAACAGTGATAAAAATCTTGCATATGAGAATACGAAATTCAAATTAATCTTGACATTAAATTCAGTTAATAATCTTTTCGTAATCAAATTTCATATACATATTAAAGCTCAACTGAAAAATCTGATTGGAAAGTCATGTGCATTGTAAAATCCTATATTGAGACGTTCTCTCACCTCTACGTGTGAAATGATCAATTTGACGTCCAAGCAAGTATAATGCGACGTGAGAAGGATATAAACCGAATTTCGTAACTCTGGGTCTATACGCTGTCCAGATGTGACATGGGCTAAACAATAAATGCGCGTTATAATCAACTGAATTTTTTTTAGAGAAAAGCACTAGTACAAAAACTAAATTGAGATAGGTAAAATGTCTAGTGAAATGGGTTTACAAAGTTTTACGAAGTTACTCTAGAGATGACAAGGTTAATGATTCATAGGGAGCTTAGGTTCTTGCAGATGGATGACTAAACAAAATAGACAAGATATGAGGATGTCCGGGCCAGTGAGCATATCAGCATTTATAGAGATCTCAAATCTGAACATGAGTGACATAAACATTACAGATATGAATGTTCCTGCTCAAAAAGATTAAATATGACATTTGGTGGGATCACTCTGGACACGAAACAAATGTCTTTCTAGATGCAAGAAACTGAGTGTAACATGATGCATAACATCTAGGGATCTATAATAAACAAGGGCTGCAGTGCAGAGTAGTTTCTGTCAAGTGTTGGCAGGGCGGTTTTGAGCAACTGAAGATTGTTATAGATTGACAGTTGTTGTATTGTCTTGCTGTTTGTCTAGCTCAAACTAAATCTGAAACCCATGCACTCTACTCGTAAAGCACCTGCATCTTTGATTTTGAAAATTCCTATTTATCATTAATTCAGCTCACCTCAGAGTTTATGTCCATTGAAGATTTCAAAATATGTTTTTGTCAATGGACCCTTGGTCTACTGGTGAAGTTGAAAGGTTCAGAATGAGCCCACAAAAGCGATGAGGCCAGGATCGTGCGCCAGGCAGATTTTTCCGGAATAGATACCCCTCAGACCTTGGCTGCTAAGCTAAAGGGGACCCCCTCGTATGTTTTTGTCTAGTGTTTCTCCAAAGGAATGATTTCTCTCTTATACAAATAGCAACTTGCACTTCAATAGATTTATGTTTGAATGTTGTGGTTATTAGGAATGATTTCTTTCTTAGACAAATAGCAACTTGCACTTCAATAGATTTATGTTCGAATGTTGTGGTTATTAGGAATGATTTCTCTCTTATAGAAATAGCAACTCACACTTCAATAGATTTGTGTTCGAATGTTGTGGTTATTAGGCTATGCTTGTAATAAAGAAGCAGTTACTTTTTAACCTTAACATTTGGAATACATGAAGTATCAATAAAGAAAAATAGAGAGCACTTTTGAGTTGAAGTGGCACAAATTGATTAGAAACAAAATAAATATAAATCCATGTATCACCACCAGAAATTCTCTAGGAAAATCAAACTTTCTAATAAAATTTTCAATACAATGAAGACATTATGCAATTTGGATGTACATCTATCTAATGTACACACTTGCAAGGTTAAAACCTCTCTCCTAACGCTCTTCTAAATGAGAGAATATCTCAGCCAGTGCCACCAAAATGCATTGTAGATGCTTGTCCTACAAGAAACCTTTATATAAAAAGCTACAAAAATTTTCAATAGCTTTTATATCAAAAGCTATTTTTTGCATTTCCTCATTGTTGGCAACAAGGTCTACTAAAGCATATGGGGCTAATTCTCCAACTTGATCAAGTTCATCAAGCATCTTGACTAAGAAGGATATAATTTCTCTCTTTAGGTCCCTTTCCCATGGATAGTTATATTGATTAGCATGGTTGATATTTGAAAGGCAGATGCAGGAAAGCAATCTTGTTTGAGAGATTTTTTCCTTTAATAGCTTAATTATTATAGCCAAGAACCTCCATCATTGAAAGCAATCAACATCAAGAGTATTATTCTTGACAAGTGCTACAAATGCATCTAAGCTAGCTTCTCTTGTATTCAATGAACTTCGTAGTAGACCTAGGAACCTCTCCAAAGCTTCAATGTCAGTCACAACCTATTGTTCCTCATTCATTTCACAACAATATGCAATAATACAAGCAACAACCTCCAAGACATTTTATTTTTGACTACTAAGTAGAGAATGAAGAAGCTCTATGTTGTTATATTCAAGCATGTCATACTTTGGAGGTAGTTTTGATTAAAAAATAACTCTCAAAGATCAAGCACTGTCCTCGACTACCTAACAATGTTACAATTGAGAACCATCAGTTGCATGATAGGATGACACATCAATTAAATATGAAATACATCTAGTCCTCTCCAAAAAATAAAAATGATCAAATTCATGGGTTAGGTAAGAAAGAGACTATTTCCACTAATGGCATCTAAAGGATCATTATAGTGTTATCTTGCTAGAGTCATCTCAACGAGTTGCATTACAAAAGTTGATAGGACTTTTGATAGAGCTACAAGAGTTGTTTTAGATGTTGTATCTTAACCTATATATTTTGTGCTACCTTCAATAGTGTCCATCCAAAAACTCTTTCCTTTCTTTCATTTCTACGACATGTAGTTGTCATGCCCTGCAAATTACACCATTAAATTTGGGCCGACCAATAGAATAAAGTTAAATAAATTAATAAAAAATAAAATTAATCCTATAAATAAAGGTCGACCTTCATCAATTCTAGCGCCACCTTTAAAAAATAAATTAAATTTAAACATTATTTAGTTTGGCAGGCTGACCATACATAGATTAGAAAGATCACCCAAATCATATATAAAATGGTGGGATCAAAAGCAGTGATTCATGGAGTAGGCAACAACAATTAAATTTCAATGGAAAGAAGCGATAAATAAGAGGAAAAAATTCTTCTAATTCTTTACTAATTAATTAGTCAAAAGGTAGCATTCAAACCAAAACAAAGTAGCTATTAGTTAAAAGTAGTAATCTAATAAAAGTCATGCCCATTCAAAACATTACCTCCTTTCAAAGAGATATGTCCCTTAGTAGATACGAGGATATAAAAGGAGAACATAGACCAAGGGGAGGGGGCATCAAATCATCAACAAATACAATATCATCTGAATATTAAAGCAACAACCATCTTCAAAAAACATTCATTATTTAGGGAATGAAATATAGGAGCATGAATATGAAATAAAATGAAATCAATAAAAAGCTTATACAACAACAATAAAAAATAAATAATAATTTGCACTTAGAAATGCAGTAGTCATTTAATATAATAAGGTAAGTAAGTTTAGCAGGATTACATAAACATAATATATATATATATATATATATATATATATATATATATATATATATATATATAATATGATTATGCAATAATGATGCTTGCAACAATTATTAATCCTTATTAGTCATTATACAATTGAAACTAATTTGTTTGTTTCTATTTAAGCAATATTTTCAAAATATTGAGAATGGATCATCATAGGAAGAATACAAAGTATTATATATACATAATATGTAGTGGATAAACAACAACAAGAGAGATCAACCAACAACATGAGCTCTTACATATATTTAGCAGATTCAATTAGAGTAATAACATAATCAAATCCTATGGTATGATGCTTATATAATTAGATAAATATAGATATTAAACACTGATATAATAGCATATTATGTAGCATATATAAATACTAATATTATTAATAACTTGATATGATTCTAGTTTGGCAATAATTGGTCATGAAGGGATGAGGCAGGACTGCAAGGAGGGGGAACTATGAATGATTCCTCACTAGGAACACCACCTCATGATGATGGTTAAGGACCACATGAGGCAAGGGTGGATGATCAAGGACACCCTATTGTAGACCCTACCATCTGTTATGAATTGCATGCCGAAAATATCAATTAAATGCAAATAAAGATTAAATAGAGGAATGAAAAAACACAAAAATAATAACAAGACAATTTTTAACGTGGTTCACCCAAAATCGGGCTACATCCACCAACAAAGAGTCCAATATTATTATCCAACAAATCGAACAAATTACAACCAACAATCCTTGCAACTCAATACCACTGCAAATGCTACAATGTACAATATCAATGGAAACCCTAACCCTTAGATGTTTTATCAAGACTTATGTCGGTTACAAAATAACTCCAAATGCCTTTATAAAATAATTAAATTTGTGTGAGGTTTTGGGGGCGTTGTCCTTGAGCCCCCATGAGGGCACTGCCCCTCGATCCTGCCTTATAGACAAGAAGCATGCTAAGGGCATTTCCCCTGGACCTCACAAGGGGCACTGCCTCCAAACCCCTATTAAATAATTTGGGGGGAAACCATGCTGATAAAAGTGGGGAAAATTTAATCTCCAAGTCTAATTAGGCTCCATATAACAACACTAGTCACCCCCACTTGAATCAATTGTTGAAGTAAATAAATAAAGGTCTTCAATAATGAGAGGGGGTTTTTTCATGATGGTGGAGAATAGTGTAAATCCCTCACTAGGTACACCACCTCATGATGATAGTTAAGTACCATCGATTAAGGACCACATGAGGCCACAAAGGATAAAGTCTTGTTGTTGGGCCTAGGGTAGAGGATACTTAGGGCACCTCATCACATCCTCCTCATTATGGTTGAGCCCACATATTCCTTGGGACTCATTATAATGATATATATAATCTCTCTTAGACCTACAATTAAATGTATTTCATGTGTATTATTCCTATCATATTTATCTACCATGGTTGCAAGTTTCCATAACCAGATCTACATCATCTAAATTTTGAGTAGGGAATTATATCTTTAAATATAATATACTATTGGTTTAATTTGGAAGTGTGATTTTAGGGAAAAGTATAAAGTGATCTAAAAAGGGGATATTACAAGTGGTATCAGAGCATGTTCCTGCTAGTTTATGGGACATACCTACTTTAACTTCCACTCAATTAGAATTAACTATTCAACCTTTTTCTTAAGTAGGAAAATAATGCATTTCTATATGTGTATACCTTCCATGTGTATAATTTGTGAATTTTTTGACTTACATGTATTGGTATGAATACTCCATGACTTACCTGTATTTATGATAATACTTTATGACTTACCTGTATCCATGAGTGTACCTTGTGACTTACATGTATTCATGTGAATGCTTTGTGACTTATGTGTATTCATGTGAACATTTTATGAATTGTTCATATGTATACCTTATTATTTATTTGTATACTTTGTGACTTATGTGTATTCAAGAGTATACTTTGCAACTTACATATATGTATGTGAATACTTTATAACTTACATGTGTATACTTAATAACTTACGTGCATTCTTCTGACTTATGTGTACTAATTGTATACTTGGTGACTTTGTACACTTTGTGGCTTACATTTAGTAACGTGACTTACATGTATTCATGTGTATACTTTGTGACTCACATATATTCATGAGTGGATTTTGTGACTTATGTGTATTGATGTGTATACTTCATGACTTACATGTTTTATTTTGCATGCTTCATGTATTACTATTCACATTTATGCTTCATACTTCCTATGTATACTTTATATGCATATTCACATGTATGCTTCATTCTTCCTATGTATACTTCATGTATTACATGTGTTTGTGTGTATGCTTCATGCTCCATACGTTGTGTATTACGTGTATGCTTCATGCTTTATGTGCATGCTTCATATCTTATATGTATTTATGTGTCCTTCACATGCATGGTACATGTATTAAGTTTATCCATGTGTTCCTCATTCCAAATGTCTCTTCAACAAGATTACTCCATGTGTGTTTATGATTATGAAAATATTAAAACCTTGTTTTTAAAAATGCTTCTCGAGTTGATAAACACTAATGAGATAACTTATCTAAAATTAAATAATGAAAGTTGTAACTATTGAAAATGAAAAGGGTGTGACTCCCTCAATTGTGATATAAGAGGGAGAGAATTTCATCCATTCCATCATTAAAGAATCCAATTAAGAATATGACCTTAAGTAATTAGGTTCTCAAGAATAGTGATGACGTGAGAAAATTTGTGACCCTTCAAAAGACCACAACTCCTTTAAAATGGAGGGTGGTGACTTCTTCAAGAAATAGATTATAAAGGATAAATAAATTCATTAACATAAGAAATCATCAATCAAGAAATCAAGAAATAAAAATATCAAAAGATTCACAAGGAAGGAACAATCAATCATGACCACTCAACTTAGTTGAATCTAATGATATAACTTCACTTCCAATTCTCAAATGGAAATCCACACAGTTTCATCACTAGTGCATTGAAGTATCATCATGGAATAGGATGATCAATCTATTAAAATCCAAAATAACATTTTTACAGGGTGTAATGAAGACAATTGAATTCTTTAGGAATCTAAAAAATTGGGCTCTTTTAGAGATCATAATCTAGAAATATTGGAAATCTATTGTGGGGTATTTTCATCAAGATTCATGAAGAAAGACACAATTATTTTTAAACAAGACCATATTTCACAAGAAAAATCCATAACACATATAACCAAACTCATAGAAACAATAGCAATGCACAGGTTGACCATATAACCTACAACATTAATCTAAGTAAACTTGGAACTAGTGATATGGAAAATATTTTTAATAGAGACTCTTCTCCTAAATTAATTCTTCTTGATGAGATAGCTCTACATCCATGGTTAGGATCAAGAATATCAATATAAATCTGATACAAATCAAGTTACATTATGGGCCCATAACCCACAAATACTAGGATCATTTTCACTATTCAACCTTGAGATAATTTGATATGATTTAATTAATTAGGTACTTTCCCAAGATATGAAAGTAAATTTGGTACCAAACATGGAGATAGGACAAAGAAAAGTGATAACCTCCAATTGAATTAGAAGATGAAACATGAATTGGATAATAAGGTAAAAATATAGATTTAAGTCTTATTGCTTGCTAGGAAGGTTAAACTATTGCACACATTTTTTATTGACCTCATCAATCCCATAAATCTGTACTTAAGTATTAATTACTTATGGGAATGAAATTTTTTTGACTAAGACACTATAAGCTCCACATTAGAAAAAAAATTTCCTCAAATGTTGTTTGAATGTTTACACCAAAATGAAACATACTCTATCTAAGGAAACTTATCATTCAAACATCTAGTTCCTTTACACAAATGTAAAAATGATTTCACACAAAGGAGGGGGATCCTAATATTCACAACATCTATGCAATCCATCATGTTTTTTTTATTTCAACGAAGGGTAATGAATATTTTGTGTCATTGCCTAGGATCCTTGCAGTGATGAAATGAGAGAAAACTTGCCTTAAGTAAAAAATCTTTCCAATATCCAAAATCTTGGTTTGTTGTTGAGAGATATTGGGAAATAATAGTACATAAGAAAATAAATTGTCCTAATAATTTAGAAGATGATATTAACCTTATTAGTAAGTTTAGGAAATTATACTAACTACTACTCTCCAAGGACATAGAGTCAAACATAACCAAAATAATCATCACTTGGTTTAGAATTTCAAATTCATATCTTAGTTGTGATTGCTTGAGGGAAAGCAATCTTGGGAAAGGTGGAATATCATGCCCAGTAAATTGCACCATTAAATCTAGGCTGACCATAAAGTTAAATAATTTAAATAAAAATAGAATTAATCCTATAAATAGAGGTCAACCTTCATTAATTCTAGCGACACCTTTAAAACATAAATTCAATTTAAACATTATTTAGTTTACTGGGCCGACCATACATAGATTAGTAGGATTTCCCAAATCATATATAAAATGGTGTGATCAAAAGTAGTGACTCATGGAGTAGGCAACATCAATTAAGTTTCAATGGAAAGCAACGATTAAATAAGAGGCAACAATTCTTCTAAATATTTAATAGCTAATTAGTCAAGAGGGAGTAGTCAAACCAAAACAAAGCAATGAATAGTTAAAAAAATGATCTAATAAAAGTCATGCCCATTCAAAAAATCACCTCTTTTCAAAGAGATACATCCCTTGGTAGATACAAGGATATAAAAGGAAAACATACACTAAAAGAGGGAGGCATCGAATCATTAGAAAATACAATATCTTCTTAATATTAAAACAACAATCATATTTAGAAACACATTCATTATTCATGAAATTCAAAATATAGAAGGAAAATGAATATAAAATAGAATGAAATCAATAAAAGGTTGATATGTGAGCAATCAGAAATAAATAATAATCTACATTTAGAAATACAACAACCATTAAATATAATAAGGGAAGTAAGTTAGTAGGATTGGAATATATATATATATATATATATATATATATATATATATATATATATATTCCGAACTCTAGTATTCAGAGTCCTAAATTATTGCTTTAAATTGGTATGAGCCTAGTTATTATAGAAAGTATTGAACTTGAACAAAATGTTTTAGATATTCTCGAGAGAGAGCCATACGTAGAACTGCAGTTTAGCTTATTTCTTAAAGCCAGATCTTTGTTATTCTTGTTATAGTGGTTGTAATTTTTATCCTAAAGATAGCCTTGCCTCATTGAGTTGGTTAACCCCCAGTGTAAGTCTATTGGAGCTAATACTTCTGAATTGGAGCTATCGTGAGTAGCTGTGGACCCGCAGTAAGGCCGTAAATCCCGCTTTAAGCCGAAGGACAGGCGTCAAGGGTGTGATGTAAGTCAGAAATTGTAGCAACGAAAGGATTGAAGCTTCCAAGTAAGTTTATTCCTCCATTATGGCGAGTCAGCGCTCAATGAATGCAAGTAACTCTCTTTCTAGTGTGATACATAATTACTTCCAAGATAAGGATGAGTTAACAGATGATAAGGGTAATTTTAAGTTTCCAGATGTAAAAATCTCTGATCTATATCCTGAAAAAGGCATTAAGGCTAAGGTTATGCATTCTGTTAGACAATCTGAAATAAATCTTCAAGTTTCTGGAATTGGAATATGTCCAGTATATCTACCATTTTTATTACCAGAAGATATTAAGAGATGGAAAGAGAAAGGTTTCTTCCATGTGCATTTCTCATTAGTTGATATAATTCTGCATCCTCATTTTAACTTTGATATAGGAGCTGAATATTTTGCTACACTCATAGATACTCGGTGTAGAATTTGGGATCAAGCAGTAATCTCTCAGTTTAGAGGGAGACTTATTAAATCCTCTGATGAAGAACAAAAAAAGGGTGATGATGCACTCATGTCAGTCCGTCCAAATTTCACCATCAATTTAGATGACAAA